>VDFB02165233.1:0-56158 GCA_007258455.2 Sequoia sempervirens | reverse complement strand
AGAGGCCATGGGAGGATATAAGTATGGACTTTGTTCTTCGTTTGCCAAGGACACAATGAGGGAATGATTCAATCTTTGTGGTGGTTGATAGGTTTTCAAAGATGGCACATTTCATTCCATGTCAGAAGACCCATGATGCAGCCCGCATTGCTGACTTGTTCTTCAAAGAGGTGTGAGGCTACATGGTCTGCCAAAGAGTATTGTTTCAGATCGTGACACCCAATTTGTGGGGTACTTTTGGAGGACATTGTGGAAGAAGCTGAAGATAGAGTTGAAGTTCAGTTCTGCACACCATCCACAAACAGATGGGCAGACAGAGGTTGTTAACAGGAGTCTGGGTAACCTACTTAGATGTTTGGTAGGAGATAAACCCAAGGGATGGGACTTGATCTTACCCCGGGCAAAATTTTCTTACAATAATTCTGTCAATAAAAGCACTGGTAGATCATTGTTCTGGATTGTGTATGGAGGTAGCCCTAGAACAACTCCAGAATTGAGGAAGATGGACCAAGAGAAGAAAATAAGTGCTGAAGCTGAAGATTTTGCAGAGCACATCAAGGATATACATGAGAAGGTAAGAGAACATATTAACAAGATGAATATGTAGTATAAGGTTAAGGCAGATCAAAAGAGGAGGTATAAGGAGTTTCAGATCGGTGATGAAGTGATGGTCCACTTGAGGAAAGAAAGATTTCCCGTGGGAACCTATAACAAATTGAAGATGAAGAAATTCAGTCCCTGTAAGATTTTGAAGAAGCATGATTCAGGGAATGCATATGAGGTAGAGTTGCCTGATGGAATCAACATTTCCTCTGTGTTCAACATTTCAGATTTGATAGAGTATCATGAAGGTGGTGCATAGGAAGTACCAACGATGGAACATTGTGGAATTCCAACACCTACTTCAGAAAAAGAGGAGATTGAAGAAATCCTGGATAGTCGTGTGGGAAGGTGTACCAGGAATAGGCAGTATGAAGAATATCCGGTGAAATGGAAAGGAAGGCCTGTTGTAGATTCATCCTGGTTGCCTAAGGTAGAGGTTGACCATTTGGGTTTTTCCTCCACCATCTGAGACGTGATGGGGTCGCTTCTCAAATTACCCTAGGTGTCTGATGCAGGAGCATCCAGTGGTGTAAGGGCAATCTTGCATCACCCAAAAATAGTTAAATTTTAAGTTTCTCAGTTTTTAGATGTTTTTACATTTTTGGATACCCTTTTCGTCATAATGAAATTACCAATTTATGATTTTTATTTTCTATTTCTGGGTGGAAAGATATTGCAGTTTTAGTTTCCCAGATTTTCACTTGAAAATCTTTCGAGTTAGATTTGAGGCACTTAGAGTTCCTAGATCGGCCCCAAAACTTGCCAAAATCGGCATAGCATATTTTGAGCACGTTATTGACTTTGATACCTTTCCAATGGTTCAAACGGTTTGCGAATTAGAGTCCCGAATCAAAAGTTATGGCCTCAGGAAGTTGGCGCACTTTCTAGAAGATACAATTACAAATGTTCTCTTGAAATTTGAACTTGAAGTTGTAATTTTTCGGCGCCAAGCTGCCTAAACTCAAATTTGAATGTTGTTTTGGCTCCAAACTAAAGAGGAGCTCTATTTATGGGCGGGTTTCTAATTTTTGGGTAATTTTTTGGGGACAAGCTCACATATTGCGAAAGGGTGATTCTGTAGCTTTCTGTAACTTGCATGTGTTGTAGAACTTGGGGATTTGAGATCCTCTGCATGTAAGAAGCTCCAGTTTCTGAATAATAAAATTATTCTCTTGTTTGTGGGTTATTTTTTTGAGTCTCGGGCTGTGCCTTCATCAACCATCCTCACCAATGGGTAATGTAATATTAAGGATTATGTCAATGGTTTGATGATTAACATGTTTGTTAATGACCTTATTGGTGTAATCTAAATTTATCTCATAAGAGGCGATGTTGTACTTATAGAATCCATTTCTAACCATATCAAAGCCACATCTCTTGAAAGAAAACAAGCTATCATGAAAAAGTAAAGAAAGTGGAATGCAATGACCTAAAGTAAGATGTTTAAATGCAATTTTTAGATGTGAAACAAGGTAATTTGTTGATTACATTATGCAACAACTTGAAAGATGAAATATTGTAAATGCAAATTTGAAATTGAGAAATGGATAAAATGAGCTAATTTAAGCTATAGCTAATGAAATGCATGTGAGAAAAACTCAACCAACTGATACAGAGAGTTAATGGCAGCAAACAAAAGTGCAGAAACAAGGTTTTCAGTGTTGTAAAAGGTATTTTTAGGGGTGGAAAGGGACTAATTCGCTCAAGGTGGTGAATGAGTCCTAGTAGGGATTTTTTTAAAAAAATTTCAAAAATTTCCAATTGATTTTTTTTTTTTTTATGGTCTATGATGTGTATCCTCAATGCAAATGTGTTTTTTCGATGATTTTCAATGATTTGAGATGCAAAAATGCAACCTATATGCACTTTCACTAATGCAAGATTTTAGAAACACTAGATGAAAATTACCCAATACAAATCCTAATGTAAAGTTAATCTAAGCTAGATCTAAGATGATGATGGACTCCAAATTAGAATTATGATGTTCAAAAGTCAAGTTCACCAAAATGTAGACATCAGAAGTGGATGCTTCACTTCCTTGTCCACAAAATGGATACAAATTTTTTCTTGCCTCATGAAGCTCGAACATCATTTTTGCATGGTGCCTTATCAAAGTTATCAAGAAGTATTACTTTTGTATGGTTTGAGCAGGAAGCCCAATTCGAGGCATGAATTTCCCCATAGCCACTTGCATGTGTGTGAGTACATAACAACCATGAGTGTATGTTTCTCACCTTTTGGGACTTCTCACCCAGCGAACTACCAAGATTTTTGTTGCCTCAGAAGTGAGTATGCATTTTTGGACAAACAACCTAGATCTAATCCACATCGTGTTTGACAAATGGTCGAATCTTGATCCACCATTTTATTTTCACTTATTTTTTTCTTCTTCTAGTTATTGTCATTGGATGATCACATATGTTGTTTTTCTGCAAATCATTCACCTTGTGCATGTCCTCTTGCACTTATGTTGGTTTAACTTAGGATCTTGGATCTTGGGGGCTTGACCACCTCCTTCATCTGTGTTATCCTAGACCATTCACATTGGTATGATTGGACCCCTCTTGAACGTCTATTTTAGTGTGAGTTTGAAGCAAGTTCATCCTCTCTCACTAAAGTGGGGGCTAAATGTGATCACCGAAAAAGTAGGCCTTTTCCCTTGCCTGATTTGGGAATAATTAAAGATAAATTGGAATTAATTTCACCTTGGTCTAGTATTGTGAGGTGTTTTACACATCCACATTAGGTCTTGGGCCCGTTTTAAGCTCAATTAACCTAGCTTTGTCCTAATTTAATGTTGTAAAATGTATCTATTTACATCTTCACATTAAATTTGAGAGTCTTGTAAATCAAGTGAACCCAATCTAGTGTTGTAATGTGTTGTACACATTTACATGGGATTTAGGGCCCTTCTAAGCTAAATGGACTCAAATTTTCCTTAATTTAGTGTTGTAAAACTTGTGTTTAGTTGCACTTTCACATTGGATTTTGGGCCTCCTTGCATTTATGACAATTATCTCATCATTAATAGGCCCCGATGACCCCATATTGTGCATCTTGAGGCATGTTTTGATCAAAAACCTGACTACATCAACATAAGAGCTTAAACTTTCCATTCCTCGACATTCTGGAAAGGAAAATAGCCCCTGTGGGACCCATTCACCACTTTGGGGGAATGAGTCCCATCCAGATGGGACTCATTCACCTAGGATGGTGAATGAGTCCCATTTGAGCTATTTTTGAGGTTTGAGCAGGAAAAAGTGGGTTTCTAATTGAAATTTCTTCAATGTCGGCCTTGAGGATCAAAATAATGGTCATTTGAGTGCCTTTCCTATAAAAGAAGCTTTCAAATCCTCATTTCATCCAAGCAACATAAGTCTACGTGTTATCAAGTCAAGCATTCAAGTGTTAAGCATTTCAAGGTCATCAAGATAGCTATCAAGAGCAAGATTCTTCAATTGTTACAACATTTCAAGATCCATCATTATGGAAAGGTTTTAATTGCATTACTTCATGTTCATGCTTCATTATATTGCTTCATCATTTTGGTTTAATTACCTAAAAGGGGTTTGACCAAGGAAAACCCCTATTCCCTAACAATCAACATTTTCTCTCTTTCATTGTGTGATTGCATATTTGGGTGCTTTAAAAGGCATGGAGACCATTGAAGATTATGTTTCAAACTTTTTGAAGTCATCTCCCTATTGGAAAGGTCAAAATCTTCACAAAAGGTCACTTACAGTCCTGAAAATCAAGGTTTCAGATCTGGGAACTTGGAGGAACAGAAAGAGCAGACTGAGAGGCGTAGATCAAAACTTTGAATTTCCAAAAAATCCAAACTAGAATCATTCACCACAAGTGGAAAATGAATCCCATTTTTGGTCAATTTTGATTTTTTTTGCATTTTTGGATACCCTTTTTCGAGAAACCCGTTCCTATGTAGAAAGTTTGGTATTCCTCTTCTAGTAAAATCAATTGAAATTGGATCATCCTTTGACAAGTCAGAGAAAAAGCAAAAGAGAGAAAGAGAGTTGGCTGGTGTCACCCCTTTGACACCTAAGTCAACAAAACTTGAAGGAAAAGGTAAAAAAAGGATAGTTGAGGATGTAGTTGATGAAGACTTTGAGGAATATACACCAAGAGATCAACCAAAACCAGTTGAACTGGTTGTGGTTATTATAGACGAAAGTGATGAAGAAGGTTCCATACTCAAAGCAAAGATATTGCAGATTGTTCAAAAAGAAATTGGAATGCAAAAGATAAATGACATATGGATGAATGGTCCATCATATGAATAGGACCTTATTGAAGACACTCTTGGAAGATACTTTATTGATAACAACATTGATCTAAAAAGTCTACAAAATGTGCTTCCAGAAGAATTTATTGAAAGTATCAAGGAGGCTATGGACTCTGTGTCTCAGGACAAAAATGAAGAGGAAATAATCTCACATCTGAAGATTCAGTTTAGGTTATTTCTTGCCAAACTGAAGAAGAAATTGAACATACTAAGGCAATGCATTGACTCAACAAATAAGATCTTGAATTACTATCTTAGGTGGCCTCATCTGGTTGGAAAATACAAGGACAAGTTGGAACAAATTGAGAATGAGCTTGTCAGAATTAGACAAGACTACAGTATGGTTCAGGACAAGGATGAAGAAGTGAAGAAGAAGATTCATGAGCTGTAAGTTAAACATGCAAAGATTCACTTTGCCAAAAAAAATCTTATGGACTCCTAGATGGAAAGTGAAGGACCTAGTTGAATGTATATTAGAGAAAATGGTTGAAGTTTTAAAGAAAGGAGAAAAGCTAGAAGAAACCATCACCATTCCCGAATGCCTTGTTCAATTCATTAAAAAAAACATCCAAAAATAATAGTCTGATAATTGCTACTAGGATTTTAGTAGACTCCTAGAAGAAATTTCTCCTTGAAATGAAAGATAAGTATAAAGTAATTTTCTGATTTATGTGGTAGTTGCAAATTCTTCAAATTTTGATCAATTTGTACAATAAACAAAGGAGGAGAAAATGCAATAAGGAAGAGTACAGTAAAGAAGCTTAGGAAAGTAGTGGATGTTTTTGTCATTGATGTCAAAGGGGGAGAGAATGTAGTCAAACATGCCTTGAAATCCAAATGGGGAGTAGTGTTTTGCTGTAAGTGTTTTGTAGTTGTTTCGTCATGATGTGAAGTTTTGGATTTTGGTTTGGGCACTTAGTCATTTTTCACCAAGTGTTGCTATCAATGCCAAATGGGGAGATTGTTGGCATATGGCTTTAGGAGATTGTTCTTGGTTTCTAGTGTTGTCATTGATGGAAACTAGAGTCATTA
Source organism: Sequoia sempervirens (assembly GCA_007258455.2). Lineage (NCBI taxonomy): Eukaryota > Viridiplantae > Streptophyta > Pinopsida > Cupressales > Cupressaceae > Sequoia > Sequoia sempervirens. The sequence goes on along the minus strand of VDFB02165233.1, from coordinate 50,223 downwards.
GCATGGTCCACTGTTTAGTGGCAGTTCACACCAACAAGGAAAGTAGAAGACAATACTCTACTGACATAATATATATGAGGAACAAAGTATCCGATTGGTAAGTTGGTCTGGATACTTCACCGGATCACAATTTTTTTGAGTGGATCCCTAGGGAATCTTGTTCAACATTTATGATATCCTACTGGTGAATTTTGTGGTGTCACAGTAGTCAGAGTACGAGTTTGAAGATTCAGTAGAATAATTTATTGCCTACTTTCTCACTATGGCTGACCTATTTCATATGATGTGTTTCAGATGTATGAGGAGTATGTGTTTAACTATTTCTTATGTTTAGAATTTTGGTTTGGGTCCCTCATATATTCTAGCCGACTTGTGTAGGTATGCATCAATTATAATTAATGATTTGGGCTGACATAAAAAAATTATTATATTTTGTTCTAAAGCCAACATACAATTAAATTCTTGTTAGCGGGTATATAAAGGAGATCGAAAAATATTTTTGAAGAGGAAAAAAAATGTGTGTAGATCAAGAAGAATGAATGTGTAAAAGCGAAAATGTATAGAGTAGTTATGTGAGGTAATATTAGATGATTTGTATGAACAACATAAGGGTTTTTGTATGCAAACCATAGTAGAGCAAAAGAGCGATCTGGATAAAAGATCCAGAATTTGATTGTGTGCTTCATTGGAACTGAATCTAGGAATTTGTAGATGCTAAACTCTCAGTTCAACATTTTTTTGTAATATCACATATATTTTGTAAGGCAGTGAGCCTTCTCTTTTGAGTAGTGAGCTCTCAGTAGTGTGCTTGAATGCAAGTGCATTCCCCTTTTTATCATACTTTTAACATAGTATACTTTGTGGATTAATCTCCACCGTGGTTTTTCCCCTAATAGGGTTTCCACATAAAAATCTTGGTGTTATGATGTTCACATTGTCTTATTAATGTGTATGCGTGTTTCCTTTTATTTATTTGTTGTGGATGCTATTAGAAGTTGAATATTGTTGTTGATAGCTTAAGATCTAATTTTAGATTCAAAATTGTGGAACACTGATTCAACCTCCCCCTCTCACTGAATTGTCTTATTAATGTGCATGCGTGTTTCCTTTTATTTATTTGTTGTGGATGCTATTAGAAGTTGAATATTGTTGTTGATAGCTTAAGATCTAATTTGAGATTCAAAATTGTGGAACACTGATTCAACCTCCCCCTCTCAGTGTTCCTAGTTTCCAACAGACTATACCCCAAGAATAGCTCATAGAGGAATGAAATTTCTCTCAATAAAATGTTTGGTGTAGATAAGAACTTGCTTTCAATCCTAACTTGAATCAATATGTCAATGATCTAACCATGAATGAGCTCATGAGTGAAATTCATATGAATCTAAATGTGATTTGTCTACTACAGAATGGATTAGATTCCTACATATTTGAATAGTACTTTGATCATCAGAGTAAATGGTTGTGGGTTTTCTAAAGGAAATACCAAACTTAGTGATAATTCCTTAAAGCCAAATAGCCTCAATGGTTACATTAACAACTCCTGAATACTAAATGTCTATGGAAGATAAAGCAATAGCATCTTGATTTTTGTTAGACCAACTAATAGGACCAAATCTAAGTGAGAAACTATAATCACAAGTGGAATTGCAAGTTTGAGAATCATCAACCCAATTTAAATTTACATAGCCAACCAAATCAATCTTTGTGCCAACTCTATAGTGGATCCCAAATTTTATACTGCCTTGAAGATAGAAAATGATCTTCTTAGTTTTTTTCTAATGTAACTCATGAGGATCTTGCATAAATATTGAAACCACATTGAATTTTTTTGAAATGGGAGGCCCAAATGAATCAAATAATGAGACTACCAATAAGTTAGTGATACAAGGTAGCATCAACCAATGATGTAGTTACTGTTAGACTCAATTTTTACCCTAGAGAAAAAGGGTGTTAAATAATAAATTTTAGTTATCTATATAAAATAGAGCAAGAAGATCAATAGTGTATTTGGGCTGAGTAAGAGTGATTCTTGTATCAGACTATGAAATCTCAATGATAAGGAAGTAATGCAATAAACCCAAGTCAACCATGTCAAGCATATTCTATAGAAAATTAATTGCTACAATAGTAGATGAAGTCCCAATGATTAGTAGACCATCAACATAAAGTATCTGTATCAATAATGAATCATCCTATCCTAAGAAGTACACATGATGATATGAATGACACCAAGTAAAACCACAAGCTAGGAGGAAGGAATGTATCTTGGCATACCAAGCCCTAAGGGCATGATTGAGGCCATAAATGTATTACCTAATTCTACATAATAAGTATGAATGTTGAAAAAATTGAGGTGTTTTCTCCATCTAGATCTCCTCAAGGTCTTTATGAAAAAAATCACTCTTTAAATCTATCTAATGCACATACTAGTTATATACAATGACAATAGAAAGAGTGAGTTGAATATAATTCATCTTGGATATAGGTAAAAAGTTCTTAGTCTAGTCAATACCAACAACTTGTGAAAACCCCTTGACAACCTATCATGCCTTGTATTTTTCAACCAACCTATTTGTTGTAAATTATTGAAATTTTTTGTCATTGAGGAGATTGTTGAGAGTATGGCATAGGGTGTCATTATGGTGGTTATGGTGTTTTCATTCATGTCACCCCATTCATTGATGTCAACCCATTGTATAGATGTAGAAGATTTGGTCCAACGAAGATCAAGTGGTTTAAATAATTGCTTGTTTTGAGTGCAATTTTTCTATTACAATGAACCAGTTTTGTGATCCACATTACTCCACTATTCAAAAAAAATTCATGTGGTTTTGAGGTGTTCATTGTGCATGTTGAACATTTTTAGATCTAAAGTTTAATGGTTATGTGTCTTCCAAAGTTGATGATATGGTTGGAAAAGTATTAGATAAGTTGTGATAGAGTTAGCGGCGCAGAGTGTATGTTGGAATGCTCTGCATTCCATCACAATTGAATAGTATGTTATGTGGCTCTAAGGAAGTGTTTGATGATGTCAATAGTGTGTATTCTCCAAGTGGAAAGTGTTGTGGTGGTTTGCATGTTGAGTTGTGAGTGAACAACTGGTTGATTCATTGTCACTTCACCATTTTTGCTATCTGATACCGACCTAAGTATTTTGGGGTTGTGTGAATTTTATTTGTGTATGGATCAATATCCTACCTAAGTGATTATGGGTCATTTTGTAACCTATTTTAGTGTGTTACACCTTTTTTCTTTTTGCAAGGCATGTGTGATGATGTTTTGGGATGACACATTATGTGGTGTATGATACATCTAATTAGGATGACCTAATTGATGTTTGGAGTGTTGTGGTATATATACAAGGTTGATTCATTGTGCAAGTGAGGTGGGAAAAGTGGATAGATTTTGTGTGTGAGATTTGGTGTAGAGAAGTGCACGAATCATAGTTGTGGTGAAGTATGAAGTGTGTTAAGTCAGTTTTCAGAGCTTTAGTGGAACTATGTCTTTAGCATATGTTAGATGCATTATTAGCAGTTCATCATTGGCAGTGAGCCATCCTTTCTTCTATCTCTTTATATTCTAGGTAGTGATCCCTCTGGGAGTGAGCCATTCTCCCTTTTCTAGATAGCGAGTCTTTGGACAGTGAGTCTACCTTTTGGATCAAACATTGTAACATGTTATAATATATTTTGAGCTAATCCTCACCGTGGTTTTTCCCTTTTTGGGTTTTCCACCTAAAATATGGTGTTCTTGTGTCTATTGATGTGATGCATGCTTTTAATGTTTCTTTCTATTACTACACATTGAATGAGATGCTGTGAAATACTAATGAATTTCAAGGAATACTAATATAAATTTTAAGTTAATGAATTTCAAGGAATACTAATTCACCACCCTCTTAGTATTCGAGGTGTTCAAAAATTGGTATCAGAGCTTGGTTCCTTCAATTAGATTGATTGTTGACGTAGATATTGGAAGTTGAACAGATGGCTAAAAGGAAGTATCCTATCCCTCTAGAAGAGATTATCACTAAAGTGTTTAGTGGAGAAGATTGTGAGGTTGATATGGAAGGAGAACTCAAATCAACCCTTGATGATTTGGATAAAGCGAAAGTCGAGAACAAAGATTTGAAAAAGGATCTTAATTGCAAAGATGAGTGTATCAAGAAGTTGAGAGAGAAACTCAACAAATCTACAAGAAGAATCAAGGAAACAAATGAGTAGCTCAAGTAATCAAATGAGACTATCAATAGTCTAAATTTGTAAGTTGAAGAAGGAAAAAGAGTTGAAGAATGCCTAAATACAAAACTAAAAGACAAATATAATGATTGTTTAGAGCTTGACTAAGAGACTATAACTTTGAGATCAGATATGGAGAAAGCAAAGGATGAAGAAGAAAAATTCAAGAAGAGCTCAACATTGCTTGATGAGATGATTGCAAATCATAAGGGTTCTAAGGATAAAGAAGGATTAGGGCTTGAGAAAGGATAAAGTTCAAAGGTAAATCAAATTGCAAATAATGTTGGCAAGAAGAATGATAAGAAGAGCAATGCCAAATAGATTCGAAACCAAAAGAAAGAATTCAAAAGGCGTCCAATCAGACAACCTACTACATAAAGGTATTCATATTTTAATGGTTACAGTTATTCCTACAATAAACATGGACATAGAGTGTAGAAGAAGAATGAATCATAACGTTCAATCATTTCTTGGTCAATGTTTTACATGCAATCCAATTTGGTCATAAAGCTAGTGAATGCAAAAATTAGATGATGGGTGGTTACAATAATGGCATGATATTTCAATATTTCAATTCCTATTGTTATACATGTAATGGATTTGGGCATAAGATTTTTAAATGCATATCTAGAATGACAAGAATTAAGCTTGTTAAAAAAGGTGTCATATGCCACAATTGTAGCAAATCAGGACACATTCCTAAGTTTTGAAAAAATAAGAATGTGAAACCCTCCATTTCTCAAAAGGAGAAGAATGATCTGGTAAAGAAAGTGGATCTGTTCAAGATAAAGAAGGAAATGAATCAGATATGGAAGAAAAAGGATGAGAATGAAGTGAAGAATGATTCTATTCTAGCTCTTGGTGTAGATGTTTCCTCTAGAAACTAGATGAAGAGCTTTGGCTTAGGGGGAGTTTAAACTAAAAATCCTTATGGCCTCGCCAAGGATGTGGTATTGATGCCTTTAGCACACTGGTGCACATGTTGGATGACATGCTTAATCTATTGATGAGATTTCTAGAAAGAAATATCTTGTTGTGGAGATATGTGGAGTAATTAAAGGTGGCTATGTCAACACAATGAGGGTTTATTAGCATTTCAACCTAACTTTATCTACAACATTCAATGCAAATTAGGTCACCAAAAAAAGGTTTATATTTCATTTTACATAATCAAAATTCATTTGTGATTTAGTATTTGAAGAATAGAGAGGCAAAGAAAAGGAGTTTTGAAGCATTTGGTGCATTGTGCGAAACCCTAACCAATAAAGAATTCTAAAGGTATTTATTGTTGGAGTACAATGAACACTAAGAGGGGGGTGAATCAATGTTCATACAAATTTTAACTTTTATGAAATTTTTGAAACTAGATTTGTTTATGCAATATAAAGCAAGAAGAAATGGGCAACAATATACTCAAACATACATAAGAACATGACATAGAGAAATGTCCTGAGTGGAAACCATCTTGGGGAATAAAACCACTCAAAATGCCTCACTGGCTTATTTGATTTCTTACAATGCCTCATTGGCTATGAACCTCACTGGTTACAGAATGCCTCACTAGGAAAGATATGCCTCATTGGAAAAGATGTGGCTCACTTGCAACAATGGCCTCACTAACTAAAGAACCTCACTAGTTACAAGAATGCCTCACTAGAAATAAACCAATGCCTCACTGGAAATGTGTCTCACTGACAATGCTATCTGACTGATAGGCTTTTCAATGCCTCACTGGCTACACTTTACTATACATTTCTCAATAAAATCAGTAACTACGAAGGATCACTTATTTCTCTACAAAAAATATTTCACTTTCAATCTAATACATTTAATATCTTAAAGATTCATTTACTGGATTCTCTAAAATATCAAATATATCAGTTATACAATCTATTTTGCATCTTGTTTGCAAAACTTCAATTACAAAATTCTGTTTTCACATTCAGCATGATAACTCTATTAAAAGCACTAAACAACAGTGATAAATCACTGTTTATATAAACATTCCAAGAATGGTAACTGATATAAGCCACCTCTCAGATAATGCCACATGTAATATGTTAACTGTCTTCAAAACTGCCCCTTGAGTCATCATGGTATATCATCCTTTGAATACTATAATCATATGTAACTACTAAAACATTTAATGCATGGTCAACATTGATAAGAACAAAGTATGCAGACTTTAAATTACTCATACATATGCACCATAAACATTTTGTATACACCTATGAAACAACAATGTATACTTTAAGAATTTTCTCTAAAAACCTTACAAGTACAACAAAAACTTTTAAATGGGCATGCCCTAGAAAAAATACATTGATACACAAAACCCTTGATAAAACGACCTTCAACCATACATAATGCAGCTGTAAGTTGACCCAACAAAAATGTATAGCACCAAGGTCTATAAAACACATGAGAGAAGCATGAACATTTGAACATAGACCAAAACCAAACAATAAACCCTTGGATTTGAATGCAATAATGAGAAAATCAAGTAACCCAATTTGAAATGAAACAATTTGTACAAAACCAAATGCAAATACTTTGGTCAACACTAAGCCAAGAACTAAAACTAGGGTTTTTCACCATTTCATAAAATAAACTCAAAAACAAGAAACAAAAATACCGATTTTGCTGGTCATTACAAGCCATAATTGTCACAGTGGTCTGAAAAACTACTTCTTGAGTAGTTAGTCATGAAATCATACTCTTCTTCACCTGTTCACCAAGCTTCCAGAAGTGGTTGCACATTCGTTGCACTATCTTCTTCAAAATGAGTAATCTTTTAAATGGTAATGACTTTGTGTCGATAAACTTCACAAATAAAACATTAACCTTTTTCAATAAAAAACATTATCATTATGTCAGTGTCAATCCTTTTATTTCCACATATATTCAAACCTTATAAAGCCTGAATGTATAATGACTTTTGAAACAATCAAATAAATTGCTCATGATTTCCCAAATGATATAAATCTCATAATGCTCAATGTAGGTGGTGTTGACTGCCATGTGAAACAAACAAATATACTACCTTGCCGACCTTGTTGAACAAATATATAAGCATATTGCACTGTGTTTTCCAAGTCATTGACTTTTCCAAGTTCACACTTGGTGGTGAACCCCTTTCTAGTCTTAATCATCTCCAAGGATATCTTATATTCAGATCTATCTTATCCTTCATTAGGTTGAGATCTCTAAAGTGTCCTTGAATGTGAATATTGTGAAATCGGATCCCTTTCCTTGTATCCATTTTGTGAACAAGGAAGTGAAGCATCCATTTCCAGTGTACACTGTGATAGATGGCATATTTTTACTAGCTTGTTGAAGGCATGGTGGGTCCTTCATTTAGCTTTGTGAAGATGCAAAATGATGATACGTATACACAATAACATGTGGTAGTTGTTTATTGCATTGCTCAAGTCATATGAATTGCATAAATAAGACCACATGTGCTAAGTGAAAATGTGCTAAGCCATTAGGTTGTGACAAAGATCAATGATAGATATTTAAAGGAGAGTTGATTGAGCGTGAATGTATTTTACAGTTGAAGACTTTAAATAAAGATCATTGGATAATGGTGAAAGAAAAAAAATCAATGGTCAACATTTAAAGTTGTGAAGATCACAATGGTTAGGCGGTGGCATGAATGGTCAAGTAGTGGAGCTCAACACATAAGTTGAAATCACATCTACTACGATAGCTCAAAATTGAATTTTGATTGGATTCGTAATTTCATAGATACTTAGGCGGTGAAAAGATCAGAAATAGTTCAATTAGGCAATATGGTAATTTATTACAAATGCAGACATTGTGTATCAAATCTAGGATTTGATAGAGAGAAGACAAGCAGTGGAAAATGCATATAAAAGAAGTTTTATTATTCAATATAAGAGAGTTGAGTGAACAATAATATGTGTGAAAAAGGAGAGGGTGCATAGCTCAGTAAGAAATGTGTATGCAACCTTAGATGAAGGACAAAAATGTTTAACTGAATGGAAGAAGTAATGATAAACCTAGATCAAATGTGTATAGATGTCTAGGATACACATTTTTAGAGAAGGAAGGAGAGTGAAATGCTAATAAGAGATTAACAACAAACAAAAGAATTTTTCCTATAGCAGCAGAGAACAAAGGATATTCTGAAGAGCAGAGAAGAATTAAATGACTAGTTACAGATTAGACTTGCAACAGAGGATTGGATTGCTTTTGAATCATTTATAATTAGGAGTTGTATCTCCTTATATATGATTGGTTGGTGTCACCAGAATGCTGAGTTGGTGCTTAGATAGGGGATTAGTGTCTCCTTAGAGTTGATTATCTTAACTCAGAGGATTGGTGTCTTCTTAGGGTTGGTGCCCTTAAACTTTGTAACCAATGATAACCAATGAGGTTTTTATTGTGAGCCTGGATTAGGACAGTAGATTCTAGCAACTATTCTCACCACGGTTTTTCCCATATTTAGTTTTCTATGTATATCTAGTGTTATGTGTACTTATGTGTGTTTGGACTCTTGCATATTTTTCTAATTTAGATTAAAATAATTAAAGAACTAGATTTAATTAACTCTATTGATTCATCAACCTCTTTGTAGATAGTTGTGTTCTAACAATTGGTATCAGAGCCAAGTTCCTTTGAAGAATCTTAATTAGCTTAGGCAGATCTTGAAGTGTGAACACTATGGTTAGTCAAGAAGGTTAATCCTCAAACAAAGCACCTCTCTTTGATGGATCAAACTATGCATTTTGGAGAATTAGAATGGAATCATATTTATCTTCATTAGGGTTTTATGTATGGATGTCTGTTGTTAATGGTTATATAATTCCTTCTACACGTCCCATTGATTAGGTTGGTAGGAGGGCATATGAAAATAATGCCAAGGCAAATAATATTATTCTTTATGGATTTTCTAACTCAGAGTTTGTCAAAGTAATGCACTGTTAGAGTGCACATGATGTTTGAGACAAGTTGAAGAACATTTATGAAGGTGATGATAAGGTAAATCAAGCCATGATACAAACTTACAAAGGGTAGTATGAAAGTCTTAAGATGTGTAAAGGTTTGGAAATATCTCATTTACTAATTATAATCCTCAATTCCCAAAATAATTTAATAGAACCAAATAATTATATAATGGTGAGAATTAAGAGGAATAATTATATAATTTACATCACTTATAAAAACAAAATATCATGCACATCAATGAATCAAGGTATATCAAAACAAGATAAACGATTTGTCAATATAAATAAGAATCATCTTTATTCAAAGTAAATAACTTACAGGTACATCATATTTGACCATCCTAATGAAGCAAACACAAGAAAGGCTTGCTCATGCATGTGTCAACCACCTAGCCCTGCAAAAAATGTTAGTGAATAGGGGTTTGCCCCGTTTTGGTATTCAATCCTTGAAATGAAATGAAATAAGATAAATGAATGAAGAATGATCACATTATGATGTTGTAACTCACCGAAAAATCTAGCAATAAGCTCTTGCTTGATTTTGAAAGATCTTGACTTGAATGCTTCTTGAATCATGAAATCTTCTTCACAAATGTTAGCGCAAATATAAACATGATACATGAATGATGATTTGTATGATTTAAGAAACTTAGAATATAGATACTTTCCATCAAAATGATTTATATCTAAGGTTCAAGAATATTTCTAGTTTATATACATTTTTTATCAAGAAACTTTTATGTTTACAAGAATGTTTTAATGGAAGTGTAAGTTCATACCCTTGATATTGTGATTTAGGATCTTAATGGTCGTAACCTCGATAATTACTCAAAAAGAGGGTAAACTAATGTTAGCCCCCTCTAAAGGATTAATAAAATCATCAACGTTTAGAATTTTACCACTTACCATTAGATTTTTCTCTTATTACTTAAATAGGACCAACTATTGCTAAAAGTTCCTCTCTCATTGTTTTCTTACATCTCTTACAACTTCTTTGCATATATTTATATATAGGAAAGTGAGTAACGAATTTTCTACTATAAAGTTACCATGCCGTGATCATTTTCCCCACAAATGATTCCTATTAGAGTGCTAATATAGCATTCCTTAGGAGAATGAGAATGCATTAGAGTTATCGTCTTTTGACTTTCAAGTACCCGATTTCTAATGGTTCCATAGATGATCAAATTTACTAGTAACTACACCCCGTGTACTACCCTTAGGTACGATGTTGCATAACTATTATTTAAAGTCAGGATCACCACTTCACAATTTTCAGTGTTTTTAGTGACATAGCCATGCTTACATAGTAGAGCCAAGAGCATATGAAATAACGAATTATGATGTTGCCTTATATTACGTTGTTTCCATCATCACCTAAATTTTGTACCATCAGCTGATCTATTGCAGAGATCCCTGTTATGGTAAGCTAATTGAGCTATTTAAGAGCCTGAATCTTCATTACAAGACTATGAGGTTTAGTTATGTCATAGAATAAAACATAAGAAATATAAGAATCATATCGAAGGTAGCTTCAACTATAACATGGAGGCATGCACACAACGTGAGATACTTTTGGCAAAAGCCCCAAGACAAGTTTGTGAGGTACATAGATTATTAAAAAGGGCTCACAAAACCTTCAAAGCAATGCAATGGCTAATATAAGCCGATTCTCAAACGCTACCTGTATATTCCCTACCGTACTAAATTGGAAGCTTTGATCCAGGGTAAGGTGATCCATCAAGCATAATGGTAGGCAGATTCTCAGCGGATGTTCTTAGTGGCAAATTTTGTTCTGAGAGGTGTGAACCATTTCCGTCATTTGAACAGGTACGATGTTCTTGTGGAGAATATTGGTGGTGCTAAATAAAACAATCTAAAAAAAAGGGGCTCGCACTGTACTAATGTGCACTATATCAGATATCCAGAATAATGAAGGGACGCACTATAATGTATCGATATTTAAATCGGACTCCAATATCTTTAAGCAGCCGCTTGCAATCTTCAACGCATCCAGACAAACATGAAGAGCATTCAGAGACTTTGGAACAGGGTAAGCACATTCATCAAATAATGTATGCCAAAAGCATCTATAGCATATGCATTTTAATGAAGACCCATAAATGATAAAACTATTGAGTTTCTTTCCTCAACTAAGGAATGAAAACAACCAATCCCTTTAATACGATAACACATCTACAGGCAAAGTTTATCAATTATTAAACACTCCCAGCTTCTTTTGGATGCAACCAGGGAAATGTCAAATTGATATACTTTGCTCTAACTTACAAAACAATCCAGATTGAACTCAAACACAGACTTTGATAATGCAAAATAAGGCACCAGGAAGAACGAGATTAAGAGAAGATTTATGGCCAGGATTTAAGAGAATGATACAAACTATAAAGGAAACCAACACTTGGACATATAAGGTTGCACAGATAACATATCCTAAATAAGAGATATGATCAAACAACCACCATTTAACATTTCAAAATCATTCAAGAGAAACACAAAGAAATTATGGACTCGAAAGCAGTCAAATGATAGGTTTAGGAAAGATCACCGAGGGAGAAATCATATCTCAAGTGTGGAATGCCAAAGCTCGCCATGGCCTATTCGATCTTTGGAGGAAAAAGTTAAGAAAATTCGAAATGATTCACAAAGGAAAATACTGCTAGATCAATTGTTTCAGAGGGAACAAGATTGGAAACTACTAGAATCAAGAAAGGCAGTTATTTGGTGCACATTTTAGATTGTTGGAAAGGCTGAAGATCTTTCAAGTAAATGCAGTTGACAAGAGTAAAGCAAAATACCGCAACCTTTCCCGGCATCCTCTCCATCATAGCCAGAATGAAAGCTTGAAACAAGGTATGCACCAACCAAAGTATAAAGGTTACAGCTATAGAATTGCATGTGATGAGGACTAAAGTAAGAAAATCGATAGAAGCATAAAAAATATGGAATCCTAAGGGAATTCATAATATCGACAAAAAGACAATCTAAAGTTATAAAAATATTTTCTTTTCTTAAAAGAGCTTACCCGTCATCTCCAGATGTTCGACGATTGCCAAAATTCCATGATATTGTTGCCAGCGGAGTGATCTATATGTAATATTATAAAGTTAATGCTCCAGACATGAGTGAGTGCTTCTATACTCAATATCGGGTCTTCATGATGGCTCTAGTGTTTTATTGCCATTAGCGATCTCGTCCTTCTTACGGCCAGAATAAGCATTGAACAACAACGAAGGGCACGATTCTCCCAGATTCACTTAGCAAATGTGAGCATGGTTCCTCAAGATTGTTTCCTCATACATTGGGCAACAACATAGTTCAAAATACACAAGTCGGTACATCCATTCTAAAAATTACAGAGACCTGCATACACTAGGGAAGCTATAGCACCCATTCATGGAGATTCCTCCCCCTAAAAGCAGGGCTCATATTTTGTGCATTTGAAATACTCTCCCAATGAAAAAGAAGCTTCAGAGTACTTCCGTTTCAAAAATAAATGCAATGCCTATTTCAAGCAAACTAATTTCTAAACTAGGAATGCCGTTTCAAAATGCTTTACGAGTCCATAAATGCGTTGGACAAGTGTCACCAGAAGTAACCGACATCAGAAGATAAACACTATTCTTAGCAGGACCGATAAGAAATATGCAAAAGCTGTTTCATAACTAGCATATATATATTTAATAATATATATAAAACACGTCCAGAGATATCTTCTCCAGGCGTCTATTATTAAAATCAATTAGTCAATTAAAAATACAATAAGCGCCTCAAAAAGGATATCTCTCGACGTATTTTATATTTATTATTAAATATATATATGCTAATAGTAGTCACAGCGCAACATGAAATATCTTAAATTAATTATTTTTATTTTTATATATTTCTATATTAAATTATTCTAATAATTAATATATTATTATATGATAGTCAAATATTTGTAATATTATTTTTTGAAATAATATAAATAATATAATAATTTTTCTATAGTTAAAATATATCAATATATTTTAAATGTATTTATCCATATGAATCCATGCACATGTGGTGAACCCCTGTGTTGCCACTCATATTTTGACCAAAAATCTTTAACATTCATTCCTTTTTCTAGAATTTCTTTTCTGAATATTGAATGTCTAAGATGCATGTAATGTGCGACTATGTGAGGATAGTCGATAACATTTTGTTTTTGCCAAATTTGAGCTTCCTGTAGAGTAGTTGGTGCTATTCTAGGCATTAGTGCATGCAAATCAGGCCAATACATATCTGCTACACTTAATGTGAAGAATATTGTAGGAGAGCCTATTTGTTGAAGCATGTCTGTCAATTTTGTACGACATTTAGCCCAATATGACCTTGTACCCCTCAGTGTTGTTCCAAACCGCATTAAACTATCAGCCAAATGAGACTGTGGCATATTTTCCATATGTTGACGTAGCTCATTGATGGTGATATGCATGTCTTGAAGTCTTCTTTTTGCAAAAACTGTAGATGAATTTTGTGCATGATGTCTCATTATCATATTCATCATAAAATATATGAAATTGGGATGTTTACAAAAATGATGATCTCTATACCGCAAAAGATGTTTTACAAATTCATGCAGATGCACTCGCCTCATATGTGGTTCTAACCAATCACATCTACCATCAGGAAACAATGTTGGAAATGCCATATCGAGTAACCCTAAAGTGACATATTCATTGACAGGAGATGTACCTATTCCTGGCCAATAAATCAATGATGTTGGATTTGCATTAGGGTTATTAAGCCATGCATGGATCAATTCCATTTCTCTCCGGGCATTAGGTGGTCTGGACACCATTGATGTTGTGTGATCTATTATGTTACCTTCATCTGTTTCCATGAGTTGACCCACAAATATGATTTCATTTGTATTATAATCAAATTCCATATGCACAGTGTCTTCAATCTATTGAAAATATTTTCATCTAAATTTCTTGGCAGATCATTGAGAGCATTTTCATCAATTCTAACATCAGAGTAAAATTTGTCATGCTCAACTTTGTATTTAAGTTCTTTGTACACATGATCCCTATTCACTGTAAAGTTATAACTTGTGCCACATTGATCCCTTCTTCGAACAATAATGATTGGAAAATGATCTATTGTATGTAGCAAAATGTTTGAAACAGGTTATACATTTTGTGGAAAACTTATCATGTGTCCTTTATATTTGAATTGACCACCTATTGCATGTGTAACTTGTACTATTGGAATGACTTGTGCAATCAACATTTCCTCTACTTGAGTCAATTTTGCAAGCTCCTCTAGTTGTGGCCTAGGATCCATATTATTTGAAGCTGAAAATCTATTATTTCCTCTCTCTTGCCAATATCTATTACATACAGGACCTTCTGAACTACGACGTACTTTAATTCCTAAATAACTTTCTTGACAAATATAACGCATGTTTGGTACTCTGAAGCTGCCTAATTGAACTCGAAACTGCAATTGAAGTCTTCTAAAATCAGCTTGATTCATTCCATGATTTGCATTTGGCCTATTCTATGCATCACCTTTTGCACCCAAGTTTATTACAATATGATTTCTATGTTGAGGTGTCTTAGGTACTCATTCTATTGAGCTTGAACTTTCATCTTCAAGATTCATGTCAATATTTTGAAGAAATGTTTGATTGTGCATCCCACTTGAATGGGGATCAACTTGTTGTATTTCTTCTCTTTTTAAATGAGAGACTTCTTCAGATGTTCTTTGACGACTATTTGTTGTCATATTAATTGCCTCTCTATTTTGAAATTCTAATTCATGCACTGTTATTTCTGCCCTATGTCTCGCATGTCTTTGTCTTTGAGCTTCAAGAATTCAAAAAATAACATGCAATAATATAACATTTCTTGGACAATTATACCAAAAAAATAAAAAAATGATCCTATCTATTTTGATTATTGAAAGAAATAATATTATCCTATCAATTTGATAAATATTATTTTCAAAGTTAACTAGATGTTCAAAAGGGGTGGTCGTGACAAGATGAGTGAAGAAGAGAAAATTGTAGACTATCTCCTAAGAGTAGATGAAATAGTCAATGCAATTAGGGGCTTGGAGAAGAGTTAAAAGAACTAGTCATTTCTAAAAAGGTTCTAAGATCCTTTCCATCCAGATATGACTCGTAAATTTCTGCAATATAAGAAGCAAGGGATTTGGATAAACTCACTATGGATGAGTTACATGGCACCTTCATTGCCTATGAGATGAAGACATGAAACATGTTAAACTTGATAGAGATATTTGTGAAGAATAATCAAGGTTTGAAGAAGAAATAACTGATGAAGAATCAAAAGATGAAAATGAAAAGGCTCCTACAAGATATGTCCAAAAGGATCAACTGGTAGATTAGATTATTGGAAATAAAGATGAAGGAGTTCAGATAAAGAGAAGATTTGCAAAGAATAGAGAACAAGTTAATTTTTCTCTAGTGTTAGAAATTGAGCCTAAAAGTTTTGATGAAGCTAACAAAGATGAAAATTGGCTAAAAGCCTTGGAAGAAGAATTGAGCCAAATTGATAAGAACAAAACTTGGGAATTAGTTTCAAGACCTTTGAACAAGAATGTAATAGGAAAAAAGTGGGTTATTAGAAACAAGCTCAATGAGGATGGAGCTATTATAAGCAATAAAGCTAGATTGGTATGCAAAGGATATGCACAGATTATGGAAACTATAGATTTTGAAGAAATATTTGCTCTAGTTGCTGGATTGGAAGCTATAAGAATGTTATTAGCATTCTCTATTCATAAAGGATTCAAATTCTATCAAATGGATGTGAAATCTACTTTCTTGAATGGAAACCTAGAAGAGGAAGTCTACATAGAAAGGTTTTGAACTATCAAAAGAAGAAGATCAAGTTTGCAGACTAAAGAAAGCCTTGTATGGTCTAACACAGACACCTAGAGCCTGGTACTCAATACTAGATCAATACTTGCAATTAAAAGGATTCCATAGAGGTTGTGCAGATATCAATTTCTATATTTCAAATTAGAAAGCGAGCATATGTTAATTGTTGTTGTATATGTAGATGACATCATTTTTGGTGGATACAATAATGGAAAGTGCAAAGAGAGTGCTACTCAAATGTAAAATGAATTTGCGATGTTCATGTTTGGAGAACTTTCATGTTTTCTTGGTCTACAAATAGAACATACTGATGAAGGGATATTCATATCTCAAACCAAGTATGCTAAGGAGATGCTCAAGAAATTTAGAATGGAAAATAACAAACAAGTGAGTAACCCCATGATAGTTGGATTTAAGCAAAGAAAAATAGATGAATCTCTTGATGCAAATCAAACTATGTATAGATCAATGATAGGAAGCTTGTTGTATCTAACAACATCAAGATTTGATATCATGCAAGCAATGTGTATGGTTGCAAGATTTCAAGCTGCACCTAAAGAATCACATATAAATTCAATAAAGAGAATTCTTGGATATGTCAATAGTATAATTGACTATAGCATATGGTATCCTAAAAGTGAAGATTTTACTCTAACAACATATACATATGCTAATTGGGTTGGAAGTGTGGATGATATAAAAATAACTAGTGGTGGTGCATTTTTCCTTGGAAATAAACTTGTTTTATGCTTGAGAAAAAAGCAAGAGTCAGTTACTCTTTCTACAACTGAAGCAGAGTATGTTGTAGAAGCAACATGTTGCACTCAAGTGTTATGGATGAAAGGAATACTCAAGGACACCAAGGTAGAGTATAAATCACCTATCTCTATTATTTGTAATAATTCAAGTGCTATTAATATATTAAGAATCTAGTGATGCATTCCAGAACTAAGCATATTTCAATCAAATAACACCTTTTAAGAGAAAAGGTTACAAACAAAGAGGTCACAATGGAATATGCACCAACTCAGGATTAGGTTGCAAAATTTTTCACCAAACCCCTTCCTAAAGAGAAATTTGAGTATTTGAGATAGAAATTGGAAGTAGTTGCTCCCATTGATTAGGGTAAAAAAGGGTTTACCAAAATCAAAATGATAGACCACTAATTCTCACCCTAATACATGTGATTTTGTGTGTGATATAGTGTAAATAGCAATCAGAAACTAACCATAACTATTATGGAAACTATGAGGGGAGTTTTTAGAGCTCAAAGCGATGTGTACCTTGCCGCAAGATGCCTATTTTTAGGTCACAAAGGACTCATTCACCTTAAATAGTTGAAAATGGGTCCCTGTTAGGGTTCTTGAAACTGAGATCTAGGTTCTTTTCCTTGAAGTCTGCACTCTCAGATCCTCAGTTGTTAGCTCCCAAAAACCTATAACAAATTTTGTAACCTTGATTTCGTGTTCTTGCAATTTATGAATGACAACTTTGCAACTTCACAATTTTGAAAATTTTGCTTCAAACTTCTTCTCCACTTGATCTTCAACCTGTAAATATGCAAACAAACATTCAAGGGAAGAAAAACTTGTTTATTGTTAGTGAATAGAGGTTTTCATAAGTCAAACCCCTTGTAGGTAATTAAACCAAATGATGAAATAATGTAATTGAAGCATGAAATAATGTAATGTTGAAGTGTTGATACCTTAGAAGTTGTCTTGGAGTGTAAATATGCAAACTAACATGAAGTGGCCATGAAGAATGTAGATCTTGATCTCAAATAAGCTGTGAAACAATGCTTGCAAGTAGATATTCAATGCTACATCAACTATCTTAGCTCAACAACATGCTTGAATGCACTATACCTTAGACATGATGGAATGATCTTGAATTGTTGCAATAAAATCTTGATAATCTACCTTTGAATTCCTTTGAAATGCTCTTCAAGTTCTCTATAATGCTCTCTCAAAATTCCTAGGATGTCTTGTAAACTTGCTATGAAAAATAATGTGAATTAACACCATATTTATACTAAATCTAGAGATTAACCCCAAAATTCAAACAATTCAAGCCGATGCCAGACTTAGAATGGAAAATAATTAGAATCCCACCAAAATTATATTAAAAAATGGGGGTCCTACTCAAGGAGGACCCATTCCCCACTAAGGGAAAATGGGTCTTGGCACAAGTTTTTAGGACCTTGCTTTAGGAGGCTAAAAGAAAATAAAAAACCCATGTCAAATATGCATAGAAAGGGGGGTCCTATGTGGAGAGGACCCATTCACCACTAAATGCAAATGGGTCCTAGAACCATTTTCTAGGACCTTAATTTTACCAAATTTAATGTTATGCAATTTGAATACTGGGTTTCGAGATGGATCCTTCAGAAGGTGTCATAAATAAGGCTTCAATTTGAATTAAAGTGGCCAATTAAACTAAATTAACCACAATTAATTAATGAGACCTTGATAAGTGTGAAAGTGTGTTACAACACTTTACAACACCTTAAATAGGGTACAAACTAGGTACATTTTATTAAAAAGGGTCCCAAGGTTAATGTGAATGTTACAACATATTACAACACTAAACTTAGGAAAAATTAGGTTAATTCAATGACAATTATTCCCAAATAAAGTAAGGAAAAGGGGTAATTTTTTCGTTACTACATTTTCCCCCTAGTTTAGTGAGAGTTTTCCCCCACAACAGACTCACACTAAAGTAGACATTCAAGACACTTTAGTATTCAAAAATAACATAGATACATAGCCATACCCTGCCAAAGGCCAAGAAAAATAAAGAAAAACAAAGGATCAAGCACAACCATTCCAACATGACGTGGAATGGGGCTATTTTTCCATAACATGCACTGCTCACTCTAGGGTAGTGGAACTGCAATCTGTCCACTAGGTGAGTTATCCCAAATATGTATGCTCACTTTGGGGAAGTGGAAGCTCAGTCTATCCACTAGGTGAGTTGTCCCGATGAGGTGGAAAATGAGAGAATCATAAATTAACCTTTCATACCATACCAAATTTATCCTTCTGACAACTTTGATAAGGCACCATAATGGAGTGGTTTTTGTAAATTCTTTTGAATGTAAGTTTTTGATAAAGAGGATTTTGCTTTGTTCATGTAAGGTCTTCTTCTTAGGGAGCATTGTGCCTAATGTCTCCAAGAGAGGAAAAGTCAAGGATATTAGATTACCACTTATGGGATGCCTCGTTCACATCATGCCACGAAGGGAGATTGTATGATTAAAACTATCGCACTCTTGGAGGACATCAAACCCAATGAAACCACCAAGAAAAGGACATGCCACAAGAAAAAAGAAAAATCATGCCATGAATTTTTTTGAAAGATGTCATCGATGTATTCCCTCACTTTAAAGCAGTTGCTACACCACTGCTATGAAAAATTTCTTTAAAGTAGCTAATTTTTTTTCCTAAGAAATGAGAGATTTCCTTGAAAAACCCTATGCCAGGTCACATGTTTCTAAAATAAAGCTATTTCATGAAATAGGAAGGAAGGGTTGCCCCCAAAAATACATAAGGGATCTATGGATTTGGGGTCAGTATGTCTTTGCTACAATGTTATTTTAGAGAGCTTGAAACTATCATCATTCCCCAAATACTCATAGAACTAGAACAATGACACAAAGATAGAGAAAACAAAGAAAAATCCTTTCAGGTCAACATGGAAGATACCTAAATGTCTCGATGCCTTGCATTATCCCCAAAAGGAAAACACAAGATAAATGAAAAGATAAAAAGGAAAAATATTTTGGGTCAACATGGAAGAGACCTGAATGTGTCAACACCTTGCGTCATCCCTAAAAGAAAAACACAAGATAAATGAAAAGACAAGAAGGAAAATATTTTGGGTCAACATGGAATAGACCTAAATGTCTCGATGCCTTGCATCATACCCAAAAGGAAAACACAAGATAAATGAAAAGACAAAAAGGAAAATATTTTGGGTCAACATGATGGAAGAGACCTAAATGTATCGATGCCTTGCATCATCCCCAAAAGGAAAACATAAGACAAATGAAAAATTATTATGACATAGAGAAGAATGTAGGTACATATAGAAGAATACACAAAAAGAGAGAGATACATCAAATGAAACATCACGAGGGATCACATTACACACATGTAATCAAATAAAGAAACATGAAAATGCCAAAGACTAGTCAGGTACATGCGAGTGAACGTAAATTAGGTCATCTGCATCCTAATCTTAGTTTATATAAATGGAAGGTGGAGAAATAGACAAAAAGACAAGAGCAAGTGCCAAACTAGGACAAGGCTATCTAGCCCCTTCCCCTCACTAAGTGCACAACAAGGATGAGCCGAGGTAGGTGATGGGAAAGAGCTCCTTGCAATGAAGAAAATTATTTGCAATAAGTGGATAACATGTAATAGTGAGAATGTTTAAGATCCTACAACTATTACATGGTAAGGAGTAGAATGCGTGCTTTCAAGGACTATGTCTATGATATCTAGTTTTTTAAATATGTGTTGTAAAGCACAAAAATCATCTATACTATGTCCAAGAGTTCTATGGTATAAAAAATGTGGAATATTTTTATCTTTAGGATATAGTTTTGGCATTTGTCACATGGGTGGCAGTGTTCTAAGTCCACAGTGTAGAAGTATCTGTAAATTCCTTTCAATTGCAGTTGGTGGATAAGGGAATTGTAGTTTCTTTAGTTTGTAAGGATTTTTGCGCTTACTAGATTTTCCAATTTCCCTAGGTGAATATAGAGCAAGAGGACCTGAGATGATCTTGTCTTCTTTATCATTGTTACGAGGCATTGGCTGGTCTTTAGAAAGTAGAACACTTATTTCAAGAAGAGGATATAAGATAATTCTATCATCGTTATGAGGCACTAGTTGTTCTTTAGGAAGGAGGACACTTATGTCAGTATGAGGATCTTGATATCCTAACCCTTTAGTATCTTCAGTTGGCATTTTCTTTAAGAGTTGATGAATTTCATGTTCACTTGTTGTGTCACATCCTTGCTTACTTAAGATCGTGAATCCTTTGGTAGATGTTTCCTCAAGGTTAATTTTAATGTGTTGGTTACTTTATTCACATAGGATGGTTGAATGTTTGCTTGAATAGAGGAACTAGGTTCACCTATTATAGGGAACTTAGGCTCACCTTGTATCTTAGTTTTAGGATGTAAAAGGACAAACTCCTCAGGTGATGGGATGGTAGGGAGTGTTGGTTGTCTTTGTGAGGGGTAAAATGATGCATTAGTCTCAAGATTGTTAAGGAAATCATTTATGAAGTTGTTCATGCTATCATCATCTTCTCCAATGATGTCAACATCACAAGGAGGACATGCATTAGGAGTTGTGTGAGCATGAGTGAGTTCAATTTCATTAGGGTCATTGGCAAAAATACAACTTGAAATTACATCAACCAAAGAGAACAAGGACTTCCACATATTGCTTAAACACTTATCCATTTTGAGAATTTCAGATGTAAACCTAGTAATTTGTTGATTACACAATTCAATAAACAAAAAATGAAATGTTCTAAATACAATTTTGATTTTTGACAATGCACTGAAATGAAGCAATTGAAGCTAAATGCAATGATTTGATAAAAAAACAAATCAGAAAAATAAAATAGGAAAGTAATAGCAGCAAATAGAAGCTAAAAATGAGATTTTAATTTCTAGAAAATGAAGATCAGTAGCTAACAGAGACTCATTTGCTAGTAAGGGCCAATGGGTTTTGGTTAGGTATTTTTGAAATGTTTCTGTTGATTTTTGAGAGATTTTTAATGCTTTTTCAGATGCCAGAAGGTTCAGGTTTGGCCTAATTAGGGACTCATTCTCCAGTAAAGGAGAATGGGTCATGGTTAGGTATTTTTAAACTATTTTTGAATGGTTTTCAAGCTTTCAATAATGTATTTCAATTCCAAGTTTGAGATAGTAACTTTCAATTTCAGATTTTCCAAAAATGCAATGTGAAAATGCAATGAAATAATGAATGCAAAGACCTAATTTGAAATGCAATGTTGTTTTGATTTTCAAATGCAATTTTATGAGATCTAAATTATATGCACAATGATTGATTTTTTTTTGTATTTGTCAGATTTAAAAAATGCAAAATAATTTAATTCTAAACTGTAAATGAGATGCAAGTTTGAATGCCGAATAAGAAATCGTAAATGAGATCTAATTGAATGCAAATTTAAATGTAAATGAATGCAAGATCTAACCTAGGAATCAATGAAAGACTTTATTTAAATCATAAAAGTGGAATATTTAATAGGTCGGGTTCACCATTAATGACTAGGGGGAAAATAGGGTTTACCAAAATCAAAATGATAGACCACTAACTCTCACCCTAATACATGTGATTTTGTGTGTGATATAGTTCAAATAACAATCAGAAACTAACCCTAATTGTTATGGAAACTATGAGGGGAGATTTTAGAGGTCAAAGTGATGTGTACCTTGCTGCAAGATGCCTATTTTTAGGTCACAAAGGACTCATTAGTGTTTAGTGATGAATGGGTCCCTGTTAGGGTTCCTGAAACTGGGATCTAGGTTCTTTTCCTCAAATTATGCACTCTCAGATCCTCAGTTGTCAGCTCCTGAAAACCTATAAAAAATTATGTAACCTTGATTCTGTGTCCTTGCAGTATCAATGACAACTTTGCAACTTGACAATTTTGACAAATTTGCTTCAAAATTCTTCTCCACTTGATCTTCAACTTGTAAATATGAAAACACACATTCAAGGGAAGAAAAAAATGTTGATTGTTAGTGAATAGGGGATTTCCTAAGTCAAACCCCTTGAAGGTAATTAGACCAAATGATGAAATAATGTAATTGAAGCATGAAATAATTGAATGTTGAAGTGTTGATACCTTGGAAATTATCTTGGAGTGTAAATCTACAAACTAACATGAAGTGGCCATGAGGAATGTAGATCTTGATCTCAAATAAGATGTGAAACAATGCTTGCAAGTAGATTTTCAATGCTACATCAACTATCTTAGCTCAACAACATGCTTGAATGCACTATGCCTTAGACATGATGGAATGATTTTGAATTGCTGCAATAAACTCTTGATAATTTTCCTTTGAATGCCTTTGAAATACTCTTGAAGTGCTCTATAATTCTCTCTCAAAATTGATAGGATGTCTTATAAACTTGCTATGAGAAATAATGTGAATTAACCCCAAATTTATACTAAATCTAGAGATTAACCCCGAAATTCAAACAATTCAAGCCGACACTAGATCTAGAATGGAAAATAATTAGAATCCTACCAAAATTAAATTAAAAAATGGGGGTCCTCCTCAAGGAGGACCCATTTGCCACTAAAGGAAAATGGGTCCTGGCACAAGTTTTGAGGACCTTGCTTCGGGAGGGTGAAAGAACATAAAAAAACCATGTCAAATATTCATAGAAAGGGGGGTCCTCTATGGAGAGGACTCATTTGCCACTAAAGTCAAATGGATCATGGCACCATTTTCCAGGACCTGAAATTTTCCAAATTTAATGTTATGGAATTTGAATACAGGGTGTTGGGATGGATCCTTTAGAAGGTGTCATAAATAAGGATTAAATTTTAATTCAAGGGGCTAATTAAGCTCAACTAACCACAATTAATTAATGAGACCTTAGATAAGTGTGAAAGTGTGTTAAAATAATTTACAACACCTTAAATTGAGTACAAATTAGGTACATTTTGTTCAAAACGGGCCCAAGATTAATGTGAATGTGTACAACACATTACAATATTAAACCTAGGAAAAATTAAGTTAATTGAATGAAAAACATTCTCAAATCAAGTATCGAAAAGGGATTATTTTTTCATTACTATACCCACATTACATCACTAAATACTAGTGATAGGGCATCAGTCCAAGGGGAGTTCACCACATAAGCTTTATTTATCCCTAGAAGAAAATAGAAAGTCAAGTGAGGTCTAAATGGTTTTACACATTTTAAGGACTTGGTGGTTATAGATCTATGGACACTTTCCTTTTCAAGATCTAAAGAAAGGAAGGAGAAAAGTACTAAATTATTTTCCCTTTTCCATTGATGCCAAAGGGGGAGTAGTCGATAAAATTCTCTGGTCATCAAAAGAGATTAAGAAAAATCTCATTGCTTATCAAAGGGGGAGATATCCCTAAGGGGGAGAATGGTTGTTGTGCAAAATTGTTGATGTTGATGCTTGAGTAGAGCATTTTTAGTTTGTAATCAATACCAAAGGGGGAGATTGTTGGAAATAGGATCTATGTCATGACAAGAAGATAGAAAGAGATTGTTATATGATTGTCACTGATGTCAAAAAGAAATCATAAGGATTGATGTCAAAAGGATATTTCAAGGTAGTCTTAGTGATCAGTGGTATCTAAGGATACCATAATAACAAAGGTTCAGTCACTAGAAGAATGGTGAAGAATGATGGAGAGAAGCTCGCATGTTCTGCAAAGTTGCAAAGTGCCATAAAAAAGTTATAATGTTGTCATGCAAAGTTGTCACACTTTTATAGAGACCAGTTTCAGAGGTTTGTAGAGGAAACATGAAGCATATTTGTTATGGGTTTTTCAAGAAGATTTTAGAAGAATGATCCACATGTTTAGGAGATGTAGGATGAGCTCAAAACTGATTTATTTCTATTCTCTGGCATAACTAGGGTTTTGCATATAAACCCTAAAGGTTCTCAATGGTAAGCGCTTCATAGTTTTACATTTTTTATTTGAACGCTTATAGTTAGTCACAGATGCTTAAGTTACGAATTAATCCCTTGATGTCATTTATCAATTGGACCCTTGACCTAGGATTTACCAGCTAAATGGAGCTTAAATATTTCTAAACTCTAAAGTTTAATTATTCTGCTCTCACTATTCCATAAGACTTATTTTGGAGTCGACCCTTTTTGGTCATGGAAATGCGGAACTCAACCACGTGTTTGGTGGGACCAAGCTCTTATTGGATATCTCAACATCACACTATTGATGTTATCTGATAAGGTAGTAACTGCAATATGTGAAATAATGAAAAGTGTTGAAATATGATTGTGTTGCACAATTGATTCACATCAAGTAGTTGTGAATCACCTAGATAGCTGGAATTTACACTGTGCAATATAACTTCACGTGTCCAACATGACGTATGGTGACAAATGGCATATTTTTCTAGCCCATTGAAGGCATGGTGGGTCCTTGCTTTAACTCCGTGAAGATGCAGAATGATGACACAATAACAGATGGCATTCATTTATTGTATCACTCGAGTCATATGTATCACATAAATAAGACCACATGCACTAAGTGAAAATGCACTAAGCCATTAGGTCGTGATAGAGACAAATGATAGATATTTAAAGGAGAGTTTATCAAATGAATTTATTATAAAGAACTGAAGAATTTCAATAAAGATAATTGGATAATGGTGTGAAGAAAAAAATCAATGGTCAACATTTAAAGTTGTGAAGTTCACAAGGTTCAGACAGTGGCATGAATGGTTAGGCAGTGGAGATCGACATAAAATAAGAAATCAAATCCACCATGAAAACTCAAAATTGAATCTTTATTAGATAAGTAATATCATAGACACTCACATGGTGAAAAGATTAGATATAGTTCAATTAAGCAATATGGTAATTTATTACAAATGCAAACCTTGCGTATCAAATCTAGGTTTTGATATAGAGAAGGAAAGGAGTGGAACAAAGCATATACAATAAGTTTTATTATTCAAAATAAGATAGCTGAGTGAATGATAATATGTGTGAAAAAGGAGAGGGTTCATAACTCAGTAAGAATATGTATGCAAGCTTAGATGAATGAAATAGAATTTTAATTGAGTTGAAGCAGTAATGATAAACTTATATCAAATGCATATAGATGTTTAGGATACACATTTTTAGAGAAGGAAAGAGAGTGAAATTGTGATAAGAGATTAACAAACAAAATAATTGTTCCTATAGCAGCAGAGAACAAAGGATATTTTGAAGAGTAGAACATAGCAGAGAAGTAAATGCATAGTTGCAAATTAGAATTGCAACAAAGGATTGGATTCATTTTGAATCACTTGTAATCAATGGTTGTAGCTCCTTATATTTAATTGGTTGGTCCCATAAAAATGAAAAGTTGGTGCTTAGTTAGGGGGTTGGTGTCTCCTTAAAGTTGATGCTCTTAAATTAGGGGGTTGGTGTCTCCTTAGGGTTGGTGCCATTAAAATTTGTAACCAGTGAGGTTTTTATTGTGAGGCTAGATTAGGACAGTAGATCATTATGGTATTATGGTATCCTTAGATACCATTGATCATTAAGACTACCTTGAAATATTTGTTTGACATCAGTGACAATCATATAACAATCTCTTTCTACTATCAGTAGAAGAATGGTGAAGAATAATGGAGAGAAGCTCGCATGCTCTGCAAAGTTACAAAGTGCCATAAAAATTTATAATGTTGTCATGCAAAGTTGTCACACTTTTACAAAGACCAGTTCCAGAGGTTTGTAGAGGAAACATGAAGCATATCTGTTATGGGTTTTTCAAGAATATTTTAGAAGAATGATCCACATGTTTAGGAGATGTAGGATGAGCTCAAACATGATTTATTTCTATTCTTTGACATAACTAGGGTTTTGCATATAAACCCTAAAGGTTCTCAATGGTAAGTGCTTCATAGTTTATATTTTTGATTTGACCGCTTATAGTTAGTCATAGATGCTTAAGTTACAAATTAAGCCCTTGATGTCATTTATCAATTGGACCCTCGACCTAGGATTTACCAGCTAAATGGAGCTTAAATATTTCTAAAATCTAAAGTTTAATTATTCTGCTCTCACTATTCCATAAGACTTATTGTGGACTCGGCCCTATTTGGTCATGGAAGTGCGGAACTCAACCATGTGTCTGGTGGGACCAAGCTCTTATTGGATATCTCAACATCACACTATTGATGCTCTCTGATAGGGTAGTAACTGCAATATGTGAAATAATGAAAAGTGTTGAAATATGATTGTGTTGCACAATTGATTTACATCAAGTAGTTGTGAATCACCTAGATAGCTGGAATTTACACTGTGCAATATAACTTCACGTGTCCAACATGACGTATGGTGACAAATGGCATATTTTTCTAGCCCATTGAAGGCATGGTGGTCCTTTACTTTTAACTCCGCGGAAGATGCGTAATGATGACATATATACACAATAAATGCATGCATGCCTATTTATTGTATCACTCGAAGCCATATGTATCACATAAATAAGACCACATGCACTAAGTGAAAATGCACTAAGCCATTAGGTCGCGGATAGAGACAAATGATAGATATTTAAAGGAGAGTTTATCAAATGAATTTATTATAAAGAACTAAGAATTTCAATAAAAGATAATTGATAATGGTGTGAAAAAAATCAATGGTCAACATTTAAAGTTGTGAAGTTCACAAGGTTCCATGTGGCATGAATGGTTAGGCAGTGGAGATCGACATAAAATAAGAAATCCACCATGAAAACTCAAAATTGAATCTTTATTAGATAAGTAATATCATAGACACTCACATGGTGAAAAGATTAGATATAGTTCAATTAAGCAATATGGTAATTTATTACAAATGCAAACCTTGCGTATCAAATCTAGGTTTTGATATAGAGAAGGAAAGGAGTGGAACAAAGCATATACAATAAGTTTTATTATTCAAAATAAGATAGCTGAGTGAATGATAATATGTGTGAAAAAGGAGAGGGTTCATAACTCAGTAAGAATATGTATGCAAGCTTAGATGAATGAAATAGAATTTTAATTGAGTTGAAGCAGTAATGATAAACTTATATCAAATGCATATAGATGTTTAGGATACACATTTTTAGAGAAGGAAAGAGAGTGAAATTGTGATAAGAGATTAACAAACAAAATAATTGTTCCTATAGCAGCAGAGAACAAAGGATATTTTGAAGAGTAGAACATAGCAGAGAAGTAAATGCATAGTTGCAAATTAGAATTGCAACAAAGGATTGGATTCATTTTGAATCACTTGTAATCAATGGTTGTAGCTCCTTATATTTAATTGGTTGGTCCCATAAAAATGAAAAGTTGGTGCTTAGTTAGGGGGTTGGTGTCTCCTTAAAGTTGATGCTCTTAAATTAGGGGGTTGGTGTCTCCTTAGGGTTGGTGCCATTAAAATTTGTAACCAGTGAGGTTTTTATTGTGAGGCTAGATTAGGACAGTAGATCATTATGGTATTATGGTATCCTTAGATACCATTGATCATTAAGACTACCTTGAAATATTTGTTTGACATCAGTGACAATCATATAACAATCTCTTTCTACTATCAGTAGAAGAATGGTGAAGAATAATGGAGAGAAGCTCGCATGCTCTGCAAAGTTACAAAGTGCCATAAAAATTTATAATGTTGTCATGCAAAGTTGTCACACTTTTACAAAGACCAGTTCCAGAGGTTTGTAGAGGAAACATGAAGCATATCTGTTATGGGTTTTTCAAGAATATTTTAGAAGAATGATCCACATGTTTAGGAGATGTAGGATGAGCTCAAACATGATTTATTTCTATTCTTTGACATAACTAGGGTTTTGCATATAAACCCTAAAGGTTCTCAATGGTAAGTGCTTCATAGTTTATATTTTTGATTTGACCGCTTATAGTTAGTCATAGATGCTTAAGTTACAAATTAAGCCCTTGATGTCATTTATCAATTGGACCCTCGACCTAGGATTTACCAGCTAAATGGAGCTTAAATATTTCTAAAATCTAAAGTTTAATTATTCTGCTCTCACTATTCCATAAGACTTATTGTGGACTCGGCCCTATTTGGTCATGGAAGTGCGGAACTCAACCATGTGTCTGGTGGGACCAAGCTCTTATTGGATATCTCAACATCACACTATTGATGCTCTCTGATAGGGTAGTAACTGCAATATGTGAAATAATGAAAAGTGTTGAAATATGATTGTGTTGCACAATTGATTTACATCAAGTAGTTGTGAATCACCTAGATAGCTGGAATTTACACTGTGCAATATAACTTCACGTGTCCAACATGACGTATGGTGACAAATGGCATATTTTTCTAGCCCATTGAAGGCATGGTGGGTCCTTGCTTTAACTCCGTGAAGATGCAGAATGATGACACATATACACAATAACAGATGGCGTTCATTTATTGTATCACTCGAGTCATATGTATCACATAAATAAGACCACATGCACTAAGTGAAAATGCACTAAGCCATTAGGTCGTGATAGAGACAAATGATAGATATTTAAAGGAGAGTTTATCAAATGAATTTATTATAAAGAACTGAAGAATTTCAATAAAGATAATTGGATAATGGTGTGAAGAAAAAAATCAATGGTCAACATTTAAAGTTGTGAAGTTCACAAGGTTCAGACAGTGGCATGAATGGTTAGGCAGTGGAGATCGACATAAAATAAGAAATCAAATCCACCATGAAAACTCAAAATTGAATCTTTATTAGATAAGTAATATCATAGACACTCTAATGGTGAAAAGATTAGATATAGTTCAATTAAGCAATATGGTAATTTATTACAAATGCAAACCTTGCGTATCAAATCTAGGTTTTGATATAGAGAAGGAAAGGAGTGGAACAAAGCATATACAATAAGTTTTATTATTCAAAATAAGATAGCTGAGTGAATGATAATATGTGTGAAAAAGGAGAGGGTTCATAACTCAGTAAGAATATGTATGCAAGCTTAGATGAATGAAATAGAATTTTAATTGAGTTGAAGCAGTAATGATAAACTTATATCAAATGCATATAGATGTTTAGGATACACATTTTTAGAGAAGGAAAGAGAGTGAAATTGTGATAAGAGATTAACAAACAAAATAATTGTTCCTATAGCAGCAGAGAACAAAGGATATTTTGAAGAGTAGAACATAGCAGAGAAGTAAATGCATAGTTGCAAATTAGAATTGCAACAAAGGATTGGATTCATTTTGAATCACTTGTAATCAATGGTTGTAGCTCCTTATATTTAATTGGTTGGTCCCATAAAAATGAAAAGTTGGTGCTTAGTTAGGGGGTTGGTGTCTCCTTAAAGTTGATGCTCTTAAATTAGGGGGTTGGTGTCTCCTTAGGGTTGGTGCCATTAAAATTTGTAACCAGTGAGGTTTTTATTGTGAGGCTAGATTAGGACAGTAGATCATTATGGTATTATGGTATCCTTAGATACCATTGATCATTAAGACTACCTTGAAATATTTGTTTGACATCAGTGACAATCATATAACAATCTCTTTCTACTATCAGTAGAAGAATGGTGAAGAATAATGGAGAGAAGCTCGCATGCTCTGCAAAGTTACAAAGTGCCATAAAAATTTATAATGTTGTCATGCAAAGTTGTCACACTTTTACAAAGACCAGTTCCAGAGGTTTGTAGAGGAAACATGAAGCATATCTGTTATGGGTTTTTCAAGAATATTTTAGAAGAATGATCCACATGTTTAGGAGATGTAGGATGAGCTCAAACATGATTTATTTCTATTCTTTGACATAACTAGGGTTTTGCATATAAACCCTAAAGGTTCTCAATGGTAAGTGCTTCATAGTTTATATTTTTGATTTGACCGCTTATAGTTAGTCATAGATGCTTAAGTTACAAATTAAGCCCTTGATGTCATTTATCAATTGGACCCTCGACCTAGGATTTACCAGCTAAATGGAGCTTAAATATTTCTAAAATCTAAAGTTTAATTATACTGCTCTCACTATTCCATAAGACTTATTGTGGACTCGGCCCTTTTTGGTCATGGAAGTGCGGAACTCAACCATGTGTCTGGTGGGACCAAGCTCTTATTGGATATCTCAACATCACACTATTGATGCTCTCTGATAGGGTAGTAACTGCAATATGTGAAATAATGAAAAGTGTTGAAAGATGATTGTGTTGCACAGTTGATTCACATCAAGTAGTTGTGAATCACCTAGATAGTTGGAATTTATGCTATGCAATATAACTTCACGTGTCCAGCATGACGTATGGTGACAAATGGCATATTTTTCTATTCCATTGAAGGCATGGTGGGTCCTTGCTTTAACTCCGTGAAGATGCAGAATGATGACACATATACACAATAACAGATGGCATTCATTTATTGCATCACTCGAGTCATATGCATCACATAAATAAGACCACATGTGCTAAGTGAAAATGTGCTAAGCCATTAGGTTGTGATAGAGACAAATGATAGATATTTAAAGGAGATTTTATCAAATGAATTTATTTTAAAGTTGAAGAATTTCAATAAAGATAATTGGATAATGGTGTGAAGAAAAAAAATCAATGGTCAACATTTAAAGTTGTGAAGCTCACAAGGTTCAGACAGTGGCATGAATGGTCATGCAGTGGAGCTTGACATAAAATAAGAAATCAGTTCCACCAGGAAAACTCAAAATTGAATTTTTATTAGATAAGTAACACCATAGACACTCACATGGCGAAAAAATTAGATATAGTTCAATTAAGCAATATGGTAATTTATTACAAATGCAAACCTTGTGTATCAAATCTAGGTTTTGATATAGAGAAGAAAAGGAGTGTAACAAAGCATATAAAAGAAGTTTTATTATTCAAAATAAGATAGTTGAGTGAACGATAATATGTGTGAAAAAGGAGAGGGTTCATAGCTTAGTAAGAATGTGTATGCAAGCTCAGATGAATGAAATAAAATTTTAATTGAGTTGAAGCAGTAATGATAAACCTATATCAAATGCATATAGATGTTTAGGCTACACATTTTTAGAGAAGGAAGGAGAGTGAAATTATGATAATAGATTAACAAACAAAATAATTGTTCCTATAGTAGCAGAGAACAAACAATATTCTGAAGAGCACAACATAGCAAAGAAGTAAATGTATAGTTGCAAATTAGAATTGCAAAAAAGGATTGGATTCATTTTGAATCATTTGTAATCAATGGTCGTAGCTCCTTATATTTGATTGGTTGGTGCCATTATAATGCAAAGTTGGTACTTAGTTAGGGGGTTGGTGTCTCCTTAGAGTTGATGCTCTTAAATCAGGGGATTGGTGTCTCCTTAGGGTTGGTGCCCTTAAAATTTGTAACCAATGAGGTTTTTACTGTGAGGCTATATTAGGACAGTAGATCCTAACAACTATTCTCACCATGGTTTTTTCCATATTAGGTTTTCCATGTATATATGGTGTTATGTGTACTTATGTGTCTTTAGACTTTGCATATTCTTCTAATTTGGTTTAAAAGAATTAGAAGACTAGTTTTAATTAACTCTACTGATTCACCCCCCTCTTAGTAGATAGTTGTGTTCCAACAAAACTCAATTATCAATAGATAGTTTGTGGATTCATCTATCCACAGACCAACAACAACTCACCATGTTCATGAATTCAACTATCCACACACCAACAAATCACTGCATGCCCCATATTACTCCTGAAAGAAACAGAGATAAAACAAATGTTTCTCATGCAAGGATCATCCCTAAGTGAGAAGATAGCTTGAGATGATAGATGTCCTCCTACATCCATTTCCTCCAGCCTCCAATTCCACCTATTTAATTCTTAGAGAACATATAAATCTTCATTTTCTTGATGAAATAATGCAATATTGCAACTTTCTCCCTCTGTTTCAGTGGCAATTAAAGCATTTTTTTTTTAAACTTTCCATTACTAAGATCTCTAGCACATTGAATATAATTCACTAGAATGTGTCCCCTTTGGTTACAATAAAAGAAAATGTTATTATTCTTTCCTGTTGAAGCAATAGTTTTATTTTGGACAAAGAAAGTAGATTTTACAAAAGTTGAGTGAGTTTTAGAGAAATTTTTCTCTTCATCAATTAAATAAGTTATCACATTCTCTAAGCTTGGTCTTGGATTTAATTTGTTTAAAGTAAACATAATATTGTCAAAACTTGAAGGCATACTATTTAATAAAATAACTTTGGCATCATCATCAACTGTATATTTTATTCCAATAAGTTGATCAAGAAGAGAAAAAAATGTACTAATATGCTAAACAATACTATCGCCCTCATTCATTTTCAAACCAAAAAGTTTTTGCTTCATTCCCATTTTAGCAAGTTTGAAGCCTGTGAACCAAATAAAGAGTTAAGGAACTCACATATTTGGTTTGAGGTTTTTGTCAAATCAATATGATGTAAATATGCATTAGATAATCCAAAACCAATCATCGTTGTAGCTTTACGATCTTTTTCTATCTATTTTAATGCTTCATCTACACCTCGTGGTTTTTTAATAGTTCCATTAACAATCTCCCACAGATCTTTTTCTATTAAAATTAATTGCACTTTGACTTGCCATGTATGAAATTTATGACCCTCAAACTTTGAAATAATATATGATTTATGTATTTTATGTAACACAAACTGATATTAACTTTCCTTTTTTTGGTTTTTTTTTTGGAATAACAGAGAGATCATTAATACTTGGACATACCTTGATTTTGATGAAACAAACTACTATCAAATTAGATCCCCATCTCTATTTTTCACATGCAACATTTTTCAATGGTTTCTAAATGAAGAAGATATTTACAACATCAACAACAAATGGTTTCAATACAACAGATATAAATTATGAACACTCTTGATTTTGGACACCCCTTCTATTGTAGATTTAATGCCTCTTCAAATTGCAGAATTCAATGATCAACAAATGCACAAGCCCAAAAAATGGTGGTAGCCAACAAAAATTCAACAACCAACAACCAAAAGTTACATTTATTTCTTTTCAACACCTCTTTCCATTATTTCTTAAATTTCAACATCTAAAATAGATATAGACAGTTCAACACAATATTCAATAACAAATTCAATACCATTACCAAATTTTCAGTGCCATTCCAATTTCTATTCCTCCTGTGCAACCTTCTTCACAACCCATCTTCATTTTTGCTCTAATACCAATATAGAGCAGTAAAAATAGAAGACCAAAAATATTTACATTGCAAACAAAATTAAAGAGAAATTTCATTATAATCATTCAAAACATTACATCCAATACATTTACTTTTTAAAGCCATTATTTTCCCATGAATAACCACTCCAAATTCCCTTACGAGAATAACTCCCTAAAACTAACAACTAACTATTAACTAATTTATTAAATGTAAACTTTAATTTCCTAACAGATATTGATCTGTGTGAACTCCTAAGGCAACAGTTGATGGAGAATCTCCAGAAGACCAAAGAATCTTGGTACCCCTTCTAGTATGGTACCCCAATTGTATGCTTATTGTTCTACTTTCTTAGAGAAGTTCTTGGTACAAAGATCATTGTGTGGCTGGAAAATTTTCTTGTTGCAATTCAAATTATAGACCACTTGAGAATGTTAGGGAACCTAGAAACCCAAAATTCTATGTTGTGGGATTTCTTTAAAAGTCATTTCAGGGAAAAATGCAAGAAATAGAGAGAATACAAAAAAGTATAGCCGAGAAGTATAAAAATGACATCACTTTCATGGTTATTAGAGATAATTGCATTATGGTAGCAGTTGAACCTAGAACTGTGTAGATCTCGGAGTTGGGATATGAGGTTACAACAAAAGATCTTACCGGTTTGGAAAAGATTATGTTAAGAAAACCAAGAGATCCATCTATGGATAGGTATGGAACTTATGCAAAGAAATCCAGTGAAGTGCACTTGCAACATAAAGAAAAGGGGATAAAGAAAAATGTTGAAAAGTTGAAGGCACAGTAGGAGGAGATTATTGGTTCACCAAAGAGCCCCACAAAGAAACATGAAAGCATATCTACTCCTTTGGAGGCTACTCCCAAAACAATAAGGTCAGCTAGGACCACTACCCCCTCTCCCACTATTCTGAAGTCCTCTAGAACTAAGCCTGTAGAGAGTTCAAAGAAGAAGGCTACATCGAGTGTCCCTGAGTAGCAAAAGGCTCCTAAGAGGAGAATAAAAGAAAATGCCACAAGGGAGAAATACATCAATTGTAAGCATGAAAAAGAAGAGAAAGGACCTCAATTGGTTTGGAAGAAGAAGAAGTCTCAAAACTCCATGGAAGAAACCCGTTCCAAAAGAAAAAAAAGTTTACATTGTTGATACTGAGGGTGAAGAAGTGGAAAGAGAAATGAATGCTTTCAAGATTTAGAGAAGATAAAAGAAGTCAAGAGAAGGAGATAAATCTCCTAAAGACAAGGGGAAGAAAAAAGAAAAGACCCCTTTGGTAAGGGAACATAACACTTTGAAGTTTGATGCTTTATTTAATAGCATTTCATATTTTGGTCTCTTGGAAGAGACAACAAAAATGTATTCGAATTCTAATGATGAGGATAAGGGAACCATTGAAGAAGCCATAGTCAAACTTATATTGTAACGTTTGACATTTTCTTGGATAAGATTGAGGATCAATTGTCTAGTGACTTTAAGAATGTTTTAACTACAAGAAGGCAAGAAGCTATTGAAGAAGATGCAAAGATAAAGGCATTTTCCTTGGAGAAGATTGGTTCTTCTCGTACTACTAAGGATAGGCGAAAAATTGTCTAAATTATACAAAAAAAAAATTAGAAAAAAACAAAGAGTTAACACTCTCATGAGTAGAAATAAAGAGGACATTGAAAGGCTAAAAAATGAGACCTTGTAGAAGGTTGCAAACCTAGCAAAAGAATTGGGAATGTATTTGGACAATGAAGAGAAATTGCAACATGATACAACCATTTTGGAAATAAATGAACCTATTAATGAGCAATCTATGCAAGAGACTAAGCTTGAGCGTGGAAAAGAAAACATGATGATAGATAACATCCATTTGGATGAAGAGATGGTTGATAAGCTTGGGAAGGAAGATGTGTTAATTGATAAATCCATTCCTAATGTGGAAAATGTTGTTGAGGAGAAGAATGATGATATATAGGGTGGCTAGGAGAAGGAGAATTCTCAAAAAGAACAAAAATTTCCCCCTTTGGATGAGAAGATTAATGATGAGCAGAGAGAAGAAGTTAAACAAGACGTCCCTAAGAAGGATAAAGTACAAAAGGAATAGAGTGTCCCTCCTCCGGGTAGTGAGAAATCTACTGAAGAAGAAAATAATACAGAGGAATGCTCTGACAAAACAGAGAAGGAGAAGATCAAGAAGAAAAAAGAAATTGCTCAAACAGTTGGTGAATCCTTTGAAGCTTCTGGAGATTCCCTAAAAAGTGTATTGGATATGCAACTACATTTCCATTGGTGGTATTTGCATAGTTATTATAGATTCCCATGTAGCAAGGACAAGTATATATGGAAAAAATGTATCACCTACATAAATTATAGCTTGGTGATGCCTTTAATGCCTCTACAAAGAAGGAGATACTCTATATACACCAAAAGTGTGCAAAAATGATTGATGAAGTAGTAAATGTGGTATAAGACAGTTTCCCTAGAGAAAATCTTGATAGTTCTATGTTCGATGTTCAAAAATTGAGGCTATTACTTGATTCCTTTAAGGAATATTCTACTAGCTTGGAAGAAAAATTGGAAAAAGAAATGACAAAGAAGGTCAATGATAGGAGATTGACCAAAATACTAATTGTAGATGTGAAAATCTGCATATGGTTAGCATTTTAAAACCAAAATAATCCTCAACATCCCTATGAGATAATGAAACATTTATAGATATGCTAAGTAAGATATTAAAACAACAAGAAAAACCAAATAAGCATACAAATAACATGAATCAACTTCATCTCATAGTGGATTGGTGTCACATGTGCTAGTGACCCTTTCCCAATCCTTGATTGATAAACTAGTGATGAAATTGCTATGGATATGGAGATGATAAATGGACAAGATAAGTTCTCAAAGAGAATGACCTTGCATCAAGTTGTGTAGATGATGGAGTTGTGGAGTGAAATGGACAAGATCAATTCTCAAATGAAGAGAGTGACCTTGCAAGAGATTGTGGAGGATTTGCTCAATGTTGAAGCTTCTATTTAAGGATTTTCAAAATGCTAAGTGTTGAAGAGAGACCAATGTGGGACTAAGATTAGACAAATGAAAGAAGGACACTTGTCAAGTGGTGATAGGCCAATGGTTGTGCAAGATTTGGGAAGAGTTCCCATGAGAGGGAGAATTTGAATTCAAATTTTGCAATAAATTTTGAGAGGGGGACAAGAAAAATAGCAATAAATGCAATGTTGGAGGGATAAATCAACTTGTCATGTTGAGGGAAAATGAGGGTTTTTAATAAATCAATAAAATTGATTTATTTGTGCAAGTGGAGATATCTAGGGAATGCAAGTGGGTGAGATTAGCATTTAATCATGGTTAGATTAAATAGATGATGATTATGTTAGTTTAATGATGATTAGGTGAGATTGACTTTTAGGACTTTGATATTTGATTTATTTAAATCAGAAAATGATGGAATATGATTTAGGATTTGATTTGAATGGATGTTTGATTTATCAAAAGGCTAATGATAATGTTTTATTTAATTTTGAATGAACGACCTTAGGAGATGGGAATTAATGAAATTACCTGATAAATGAATGAAGGTGAATTTTATTAATCGATGAATGGACCTAATACAAAATCTAGTTTAGTTAATGAATGAACCTAATCAAATGCAGAATGTTAATTTTGCATGTCTACATTTTTCCCCTCTTTGAAGCAATGTACTTGTTGCGTTGGTTCAAAGAATAACTTGCTGCGATCAAAATAAAAACATTTCTGATTTTTTGGATGCCCCAGGGGAAAGTACACTGGTACATTGCCCCCTGGAGAGATCGAGCGAAAAGATTCAATTTGAGGGTCGATCTCGCGATAAAGAGGTTCAAAATGGATGGTTATGGATGACGATGCAAATGAGATGATTTTAGGATGCTTAGAATAACAAATCTATATTATACTAAACAACTTAAATAATGATATGATATGAGATGGATGAGATGGAGAATCTGATATGCCATGATTATGCAATGGATGATTTATGAGATGCTTAGACTAACAGATCTATATTATGATGATGATATGTATGCACGATGGATGCATGATGGATGAGTGATGGATGAATTGGTGATGATGATTAACTATTCATGCTATGATGTTAGTGTGGAAAATGAAGAAATTAGATGATGACAAGAGGATCCAATAAGCCAACATTATGAGAGATGATGATGAGAAATGATGATGAGAAATGATGATGAGAAATGATGATGAGATGGATGATTTGCTTATCAAGGACTGGGATTTTAAAAGGGTTGCTTACTTTATGTTTGATAACACGCCTAAGCATGATGCATCAAGGTATAAAGGACCACGATGGCGTTGTACTTAGTGTGATGGACTTTGACTCAAAAAATAGATAGGAGTATTCTTGTTCACACCTGGCATATGGAAACCTTGCTAGGATGCACTTTAGAAGTTTTAAACACCTCGGACCAAAACACAGAAAGGTATAACCAATCAATGCAATAGTCAACAAGCCATCCAAAAAATCCTCTATACATATCTAACAAAGAAAGTATTTTCCAAGTTATTTTACAAGAACGTCCAACAAGCACAACAGACAAAAAGATAATGATCGTTGCCCCATTCCTATCTCTCTAAATCCTTCATTTGGATATCATCGAGAGGTCCTTGGAATGAGCGCAATAAGATAAATCAAAAGAAAGTATCAAGTATACAAACAAGCCCATGTTCTTCATACCTTCAGCCAAAGGGATGTATTTTGATAGGATAAGAATCCAAGGTGATATCCAAAATGATGCCCATTGTCGAAACGATATATCCTAGGACATGCATTGTATAGGATGATGATGGTTTGATAAGTTGATTGATAGGCTGTTGATATAAGGTTGACTGACATGTATGCAACTGATCAAGAGTTTGATTTTGTTTTAAAGATTTGTTGTTTGCTTGATTTTGATTTTATGATTGAAGCTTTGCTTTTGCCAATTATTGTGGTTGTTTTGTTTGTTTTGCTGAAAGGATGAAGGTGACAATCAATTTATTATGGATGATTGATTATTTCGGGTGAAAGCGAGATGAGATGGATGGATTTTTTCAAATATTTGGATGTTTTGACATTTTGGAATGTTTTGAGGTTGTTTTTGATTTTTTTTTCAAATGTTTTGATTTTGATTTTTTCGAATGTTTTTGGATTTTGATGTTTTTGAATGTTTTTGTGTTTTTGATGTCTCAGGGGCTGATCAAAGATGATCCTTGCCTACGTTTAAGCTCAGAGATGACATAGTTTGGATGCCATGTTTTTGACGTTTTCTAATTTTTTGAGTGTTTTTTGATTTTTTGATTTTTTGATGTTTTTGGATTTTGATATTTTGGATTTTTTTGGATTTTCTGATTTTTTTGATGTTTTTGGATTTTTGCATGATTTTGACGATTTGGATATGGACATGTGTGACGATATTAGTGCTATGTTTGGGATTTTGTTGAAAACCAAGCTAAGGTTGATTGATCGGGTCGATGGATTGATGATGATGATAACATTGTTGAGGATGCACAACAATGCAAGGATAGTGTTAAGCAACACAAGGATATCTTGATGATTTCTTGATTGGATTTGATTGATCATAATTGATGAAGCTTGATTTGAAATAAAAGTTGCACAAATGATTTGATGTGACGTTGAAGGATGCGTTATATGCGACTGATATTGATTGTTTGGATTGATGTTCGATGAAAGATGAAGCTTGATAAGGAATGTTTTCTCGTCAAAATATGCCATGGGCTAATGATTTGGATTTTGGATCACAACTGCTTTGACCAATTTGATTTCACGTTTGTCAATGTTCGGATCACAACATAAGTTGGAGGATATAGATCAAGTTTTATTCTTGAAGCAAGATGTAAATATCTGCCCCCAATGTCTAGCAATGTATGGAATGAGATGCTCGGATAAATGTATGGATGGATGGATATGGTAAGCATGCAAAGTATGCCAAGGATTTATCTTGAGATAAGATAAGGTACTCGAATAACGAATGTTTATTTGGATAGTGTTTCATAGCTCAGATAATGCTGCATAGGATAGGATCGATGAAAATGACCCATGTCAAGATGTTTTACCGTAAGCAAGTGTAGAGTGTGCCCCAAATTTTCATCAAGATCAAGATAACTCGGATGATGGATGTAGATGGATGAAAATGAATTGGATCGATGGTTTATGGATGAATGGATTTATTATGGATAAGATGGATGGAATGCTTGATTTATTACAGATGGGATGAGATGCTTTCAACTGAGCTGGCGCACATAGATGCTCGATTCTACTCATGACGCCTATTTGCCAGGTTTTCATCATGGTCTTGCCCAAAGCGCCACCGTAGTGGTTTTCACTGGAGGATGATTTTTCTCTTTACTATTTTCAATCCTTTTTCTGATTTTTTTGGATTTTCATAATTTTTTTTGGTTTTTTTTGGTTTTTTCTGAAAGATTCATGCTGAACCACCTGGTGGTGTTGACATAGATGCCCCTATCATAATGTGCCATCGATATCCTGCTTGAAGGAGTTGCTTTGCTAAGATACGTGCACTTGAATGCAACTTTTGGGATTTGTGATCTGCTTCATTGATACTAGGGTTAACTCTGTCTCTGTACGCACATCACGATAGAGTGCCTTCTGAATCCTTATGATAAAGGGTCGTTGCCAATACATGGTCAATATGAGAATTATATATCATGCGTGGAGGCGTGGATGGAGTGAGTTTAGGGATAAGAGATGGATTGGTTGACAGTTTGGAACCTTTGACTCTCCAAACTTGGGAAGATGAGCGATGATGGATGGATACAGAAGTGTGCGTGGAATTAGGACAAAGTGCTTGATACACTTTGTATGTCACTTGAAAAAAATGCTTTTGATTTTGTGGATGTCTTTGATGGATACTTTTCCCTCTTTTATTTTCCCCATAGTATCTTTGACTGATGGTGTTTGATAAGGATGATCTTTCTTTGTATTCTTTGGTATCCATTTGTATTTGATTTGTCCATTCTGCTTCTCAGCTTCTTTTGCTTTGATAACGTTCTTCATACTTTGATTCAAATCTTCCTTTTGACATTGGTCCCAATTCATGGATGGGGTGATGGGTGGATGAAGATCCATGACGTGGCTAGTTATAGTATTGGCATCGGTTTCATCACAAGGATTCTTTGTGCTTCCTACATTGACATTTGCTTGAGACAAAGTTTCCCCCAGTATGGTGGTAGTAGTACCTTCAAGATTTGATTCTGCTTGTTCGAAGAGCTCTTGTTCAGAATGCATTCTCTGATCAATGATCCCTGTAGATGACATTATTTCCATTTGCTGCTCTGCTAATTCTGGATTATACTGTTTTGTCTGATTTTCTTCCTTGAGTAGATAATGTTTGATATCTTTATTCATGATTTCCTCAATCTGATTTTGTGATATATCTGATCGTGATGTTGACAACTCCATTTGATTGTAGGAGTTAAGAATCTGCTCTTTTTGTGTAACACAATCTTGTTCTAGATGAAGATCATCTATGTGTCCATCCATAGAAAGCATCTCATGGGTAGGTGGAGGAGTATGTGCTACATGGATATGATCATCTTGCATAGATAGGAGAGTGTCGATTAGATGATTGTAATAGCTTGAAGATACAAATTCTTGATCTTGAATGATTTCAGAGTTGCTTTCGACATGCTTTAGATCAAGTTTCTGACATGGATCAGTTCCAAAGGATGGATTGCTTATAAATGGTTCTTGGATGTCATCATTGTACATGGTAAGTGGTTCAATATCCTCAAGTGTCGAGTTTAGGATTCTTTTAGTATTTGTAACCATGCTAGACTTTGGTGAAAGATTTTGATCATGCTTTGGAATAAATTCTTGAGATATGTCCTCTAACTCATAAGGTGATGTAGAGACATTTTCAACATGATCATAGGTGAACTAATTGTGCATTTTGTCAATTGGATGAAATAATCCTAACACTCCTTGAAAGAGATCACTAAAAAGTGGCTCTTGATGTATGGTGAGTTGATCATCAGATTGTGTAGATACATCCTCAATGTGCTCCTCGATGGAGAGGTTTTGATCATTGTTTTCGACAATTGCGGTGGAGAGATTGTGAATGTCTTCGACCATAGAGTCAAGTGATGTTGATATTTCTTGAATTGTCTCATTGTCAAGTTTTGTTGGTGGATTTTGATCGTGATTCAAAAGTGACTCTCGACATATGGCGATTTGATCATTGGATGAAGTAAACGTGTGCTCAGTGATGGATTGATCTTGATCCTTGTTTTCAATAGTTGTCATCTTTTGTGTTTGTGCTCGTGTTAGTTGGGTAGCTTTAGAGGCTTGGGTAGCTTGAGATTGTTGAAGCCCTTGTTGGTAGGCTTGATGTGCTTTTAGTGCAATGCTATGATATTGACTTATTGCACTTGGTTTTGGCAGTAGTGGTGGTGTATTTGGAATCGTGTTGGATGCAGTGACAAGTGATTGAGATACACTTGGAGCGATAGTGATTGTTTGAGATGTGATGGGCATGATAGTGGTGGTTGGAATGATTGAAGGGATAGTGATGGTTGGAATGACTGAGGTGATAGGTCCTTGGGAGACCGTATTTTGATTTGGGATCAATGTTGTTGTTTGATTAGATACCATCCATTGGTGTGATGTCGATGGTATATTCAAAGGATTTGATGTGATGGTTTGATTGACATTAGGTTGATTGATTTGGGTGGAGTGATTGGTGCTAGGTAAAGGGGGAAGCCCTAAACCAAGGAATGATGTTGGTATTAGTGGTGGAGTTTTCCCTTGGTGCAATGCCTCAACTATTTTGGAAAGTGCAGCAATTTGATCTAGCCAATTTTGTTCTTGATTTTGATCTTGACTCCCTTGATATAGTTGATTTGGCTCTTGTTTAAGCAGATTTGGAGTGTGTAGTTGTGTTTGATTTTGGACAATATTTTGATTTGTGATGACACTCAGATTTGGCATGATGGGTTGAAATTGACCATTGTTCATGTTTGGAATATTCGTATGATTTGCAAATGTATCCATCCCAAAGTTTGCTGGATTCATGTTTCGAAAACATGTTCTTGGTACCTTCTCATTTGGTTTGTAGGGTTTTGGTGGGACGACGGTGTTCGTTTGAAGGCTCATGTTTTGATTGTTCGGTTGACAGACTTGTAGATTTGGACTTAGATTTACCATCGGGAAATGTGTTCCAATCTTTGATTTGGGCATACTCACACTTTTTATTCTATTGACATTTGTCGAAGGTAATGGTCCCATGTATGGATTGTATAAGTGTGAGTTTTGATAATCAATCGGCATTGTAAGGCTTTGAAGATTCAATTGATTTGGATTTCTCAAGATGTATGGATCAAGTTTGTATTCCATGTTCTCCTTGTGTTTTGACCTTGTCATAAAAGTGACCCCTAAGGTTTTTAGGATCAATGACGAGATGAAGGATGAAAGGTGAATGATATGAGTGATGAACGTTTAGGGACTTTGGATCAATGCTAGACTTAGGGCTTGATTTTGATTGTTTGGTTTGGATGATGAACTTGTAAACCCTAAGATGTTGGATGTGATCTTTAGGATAAATGTTGTTCAAAAAAGTGATAATTTAATTAAGTGTGTGAGGAAGGATTCATCCAAACACACTTAACTAAGCAATTGACTTTGATTTGGTTTTGAGGATGATTTACCCAAGTCTAGCATGATGTTTCCAAAGCTCTAAAGTTGTTTGGTGGGATGGATTTTGATAAGTGTTTGGATGGATGAAGTGTTTGATTTGATCCTAAGAGACTTAGAGAGACTTTGTTTACTAGGCCAAGGTATTGAAGAACACACTTTTCTCTAAGAGCAATCAAAAGACCAATATGACCAAAAGATATCAAACACATGTGTGGGGTCCAATTTGTTATCTTTGCTTAATGATTTCTTTTTACCACAAACACACTTCTTGATTAGGTTTCAAACTAAATGTCCCACGTCACAACTTCTTTTCATCCCACAAAGTGCTATGTGGAAGTTCCAAGAAATTAGGACAAGGGTTGCCTAATGTTGACCTTTGTAAGAGCAAATTAAGATGTAAACCCAATTACTTAGAAACCTCTAAGGACATAATCCCAAGGGTAAGCAATAGTTCTTGGGTTTTGTCAAAGGTATTTGCTC
Source organism: Sequoia sempervirens (assembly GCA_007258455.2). NCBI lineage: Eukaryota > Viridiplantae > Streptophyta > Pinopsida > Cupressales > Cupressaceae > Sequoia > Sequoia sempervirens. The sequence continues at coordinate 5,973 of VDFB02165233.1, read as the reverse complement.
TAACTAAGGGGTTTGAAATTCTGATGATGATGTTGAATGATGGTTTTCCAATATTTTTGATAAACACACTGTGTTTTCAAACCAAGAACAAGTACAAGCCCTATGGATGTGTAAGACAATATTTTTTGAATCCCCACTTGGACAAGTCCAGCTATGCTTATCTTTAGCAAATGGTTAGATGCTTGACCCCACTGGCTCCCCTCCAGCTCAATCGGGGCAGCCGAGCATCAACACCCATGAAACTCCCATGGCATGTTTTCCATTTCTACTAAAGACTGTAAAAGTGTGGGGTGGCTTCAGAACGACCGTTCTTGCACCAACAAATAGATCAAGGATTTTGGAAAATTCTAGTACATGGGTTCTAGTAAGGACTTTCCGTTCGTGGAGATTGACCCATACGGCAAGAGTCCCCTTTCGGATCCATCTTGTCGGAGCCAACCGCGTGATAATGGCATTTAACCAATACCCACATTTATATCCCGGCTGGAAATACTCTTGGCTTTAGAGTGTTACCGGTTGAGTCGTTCCCTTGGGTGAGTAATTTTTCCCCAAGCCAGGCCCTCTAAGATAAAAAAAAGCAAGCAAAGACACAATCCGTGACTTGATCAATCTTTGATGGCACAAAGAAAGAGAATGTATGCGAAAATGCCCCTACTCACACTCGCACAAGATATTGTTCAATTTTAAGCCCAAATCAAAATGTGGAGGTGATCACTTTATCTTACACCAAAATCACCAAAATGGCCTTTTGATTCTCAAGATCGCTTAGAAGCGCGAGAGAAGCGCATACGTCCTTTTCAATGACTTTAGTTTAAGTAAGTAACCAAAAAACAAAGAAAACACACATTCATTTTATCCTTCCAAAGAAATTATGAGTTCGTTTTAAGCACCAAGATAAAGTGTGAAGTTGCTTGTTCAATTGTTAATCCAAGAAACAAAATATAGTCAATTTGCCTAAAATTCGTTTTAACCCCTTTGCAATGAAAATTGAAAGCTTTTCAAGTGTTGGTTTTAAAGCCCGAAGAAATGGTGAGTTACCCTAAAACAAAAAATTAAGGCGTGTGAGGAAAGCTCAAAGCATTTAAAAACACTTTATGACTTTCACGTTTCAATGCCCCAATCCTTAACTTCGATTTTGCTTTTATTTTTTGTCGAACTCCAACGTTTGGTTTTTTAATGTTCACCTTCACCTATTTCTTGCAAAAGGGAAAGATAAATCATGTGATGACCCAAATTAAATCCCTCAAAATGATAAAAAGGCTAGTGATTTTTGAATTAACAATGAAGCATTAATACGGATCTTACCAATGCTTCAATCTTACCAAACTAAAACAAAATCCCTTCTCTTAAACACAATCATAAAGAAAAAGATTATTTTGACAGCATAAAAGCTCCAAAGAAAACAACTCAAAAATTTCTAGATAATGACATCATAAAAGAGATTTTCTAGATGTGTCAATGTGTAGCTAAAAGATGTCAATGCTTATTTTCGTTCAATGCCAAAATAGGTAAATCAATACATGACAAATGTAATCAAAGATTTTCAGATGTAGTTGAATAATCAAAGCATTTAAGTTGAGGCTTTGTGCTCCTTTTCACTCAACAACTTCGCCCTTCTAAGCATAAATCTTCCATGTCCTGTACTGATAGTACTTCATCTGTTCCCCTTTTAACTCATACGTTTGTTATAATCATAGCACTCATTTCTAGTGTGTCTACAAACTGTTGTAGTTTGGCTTATTGGCATCGTTGAGATTATGGAGGATAGCTAGGAAGACATTTGGAGGAAAATTAGTAGGAGTAAATGCACACTAGTGTCAATCAAATCATTCAATATTTTACTACCACACACCGCAACAAATTCAAAACACAGTGATGCGAATAGTTTTGACAAACTGCATGCAAGTGTGATAGCATAGACAGGACAATGTGTCAACTAGAAAGTATGAAATCAGCTTGACAATATGCTTTAAAGCGATATAGTCACATGGAACACAATAATTGCATGATATGCATAGAATGGATTTGTTATAAAAGGTACAATGATGCAGATCTACCCTACAGGATTTGCAATGTAATAAATGTTTCAAATAGAACTCAAAAATGCAGTCCACAAAATTTTAACATCAAACCCCAGGAACTGCAAAGAATCCTAATGTATTCTTCAAAACCTTATTTCGGGTTTGGTGATAAGGCGTATTAACCAGCAATATTAAAAACACTTAACAAATGACATTTTCAAAAAACAAATGAATGGGACTCAATGCAGATTGATTAGTTTGAAACTAAAGAATAACAGATTGATTAGTTCGAAACTAAAGAATAACAGATGGCGACTCAATGCAGTCTACTTCGAATTGATGCACCAGTAGCTTGTTTTTATTTTTTAGTGGCCTGAGATGCCTCAAATGCTTGCTTTCCTAGGTGGCACATTCTTGAACGGACTTCTTGTCATGCCTGTCAAATCACCAACAATATCTTTGAAATCAGCATCCTCCCGTCTGCAGATCAATAAATTGTTAGCCTTCAAATCAAATAGATTAAGAGAATGGTAGTTGTTGAACTTTATGATCCTCCTAAAATTGCGCATCCCTGTGGAAGCAACTGGAGGAATGCAGCAAAGTCAAATCACAATTAAAGAGCATAAGATTGGAGTGACCGATCACACTGATAGATTCAAATGACAGGCTTCAAAACATTAGTTAATAAACGATAGTGTGATCTTTTCACCTTGTTACTAATCTTTTCACACATAAATTTTTAAGTAGTGACTTTCGATGGATTCAGAGTATATGACCACAAACAATAAGTATAGATGGTTGGCAGGATTTTCTATCATCAATTAAATAGATAAGTGCGTACCTTTTCTCTGGCAGAGTATACCTTTTTTCTTTCTATTTGCAAACATAGTGACCTACCAGATCATTGCATTCCTTGGCGTTTACTTTCGTGGCTCAGAATTTATGTGCTGGATGGTTTGAGTGCATACCACGTATGCTGGAATAAATCTGCAAGCTTACACCATTAATGTATGCAATGTGAGATAAATGCAAAGATATTAAGCATGAGAAATGCTCATTTCGCCTTCCTTGGAGTGGCCCAGAAGGAACATTTGAAATATTCAGATCCAATGAATGATATGTCTTTATTGATAAGCATGTGGAATAAGTTAGATAAAATCCACAATAAAATCAATAGAGTCATCAAATTTTGAAACAACAATACTTATGAGATAGTAACAGCAAGATTCACACAATCTGATAATAACACATTTAATGATAATATCAACAGCTATTCACACAAAATGGATTTACAATCATTCTCTTATACTTCTAACTTTATGAGATATTTCATATGAGTAAAGAAGCCATTTAAAAGTAGCGCCAGCTACTGCAATGTAAGCGCGCATGTTTGTAAAAAAAACCATGGTGGTGGCCCACCTATAGCCTATCAAAGAAAGAAAATGACCCGCTATTTCTCCAAAATAGATGTGTGCTAAAGACATATAGATAGTGACCAATTAAGCATTTAAATAACAGACATCAATGATATGCCACATTAAGCTTCAAAAATAGATAGCGCCATAACATAAAACAAAATCAGAGCAAATGTTTAGGTCGCCCCATAAATGAACATACTCAGAAAAGAGAAGAAAGGATTGATTGATATGAAACATGGGCCCTTTCTTGACTTTTATTGCATAGAGAGAGCAGGGTGTGACCTCATGGACAGCTTGTGGTTGGACGAGAAACAAGGATGCTCGACGCCAGATTGGAGGTATTGAGAGGCATGGTTTCCACGGTGTTCTTTCTTGCCTTATGTTCATAGACCGATTTGATAAAGGTTTCCCTCAATCATTACAGCTTCTGTAATCAGGAAAGCAAAAAGCTTGATTAGAAATTACATTCACTGCAAAGAAGTCTTCTGCAATGACAAATGTAAATATCCCATCAACTAAGCAAAGCATACGAAAGAAAAAGAGAGAGGCCAGCAAGGAAGTAAATTCTTCAAGAACCATAGACAAAAATATAGGTGTTATCCCAAATTGTTCCTCTCAAAGGTTCCATGTTTCCCACATCAGATAAAACATCATTCGAGGCCAAGAAGATAAAAAGGACAAAGGTCACAACTTATGAACCATGTCAAATAACCATTAGTGACAAAGGTACAGCTGAGAGTTCACCAGGAACTGTTGAAGAAAGATTTCATAGCAACAACTCACTTCTAAACCACCCATATAGTGTGTTAAAAGCTAATTAAAAATAAGAGTAAGCCCCCCTTCTAGTGCCAGAATGTAGATGTGAAAATCTGCATATGGTTAGCATTTTAAAACCAAAATAATCCTCAACATCCCTATGAGATAATGAAACATGTTAGATATGATAAGTAAGATATTAAAACAACAAGAAAAACCAAATAAGCATACAAATAACATGAATCAACTTCATCTCATAGTGGATTGGTGTCACATGTGCTAGTGACCCTTTCCCAATCCTTGATTGATAAGCTAGTGATGAAATTGCTATGGATATGGAGATGATAAATGGACAAGATAAGTTCTCAAAGAGAATGACCTTGCATCAAGTTGTGTAGATGATGGAGAGAAATGGACAAGATCAAATCTCAAATGAAGAGAGTGACCTTGCAAGAGATTGTGGAGGATTTGCTCAATGTTGAAGCTTCTATTTAAGGATTTTCAAAATGCTAAGTGTTGAAGAGAGACCAATGTGGGACTAAGATTGGACCAATGAAAGGAGGACACTTGTCATCATGTGATAGGCCAATGGATGTGCAAGATTAGGGAAATGTGCCCATGAGAGGGAGAATTTGAATTCAAAGTTGAGAGTAAATACTAAGTGGGGGACAAGAAAATGAGCAATAAATGCAATGTTGGAGGGACAAATCAACTTGCCTTTGAATTCAAAGTTGAGGGAATATTCCCCATAAATGCCATGTTGATGGAAAATCTTGGATTTAATAAATCAATTAATTGATTTATATGTGCAAGTGGCTAAATCTAGATAATGCAAGTGGGTGAGATTAGCATTAGATAAGGATTAATTAGCTAGGATGATGATTAGGATGAGTTTGACCTCTTTGACTTTGATATTTGATTTATTTAAATCAAAAAATGATGGAATATGATTTTGGATTTGATTTAAATGGATGTTTGATTTATTAGAAGGTTGATGATAATGTTTGCTTGATTTTAAATAAATGATCTTAGGAAATGGAGATTAATGAAATTACCTGATAAATGAATGAAGTTGAATCTGATCAATCGATGAATGGACCTAATGTGAAATCTAATTTAGTTGATGAATGAACCTGATCAAATGCAGAATGTTAATTTTGCATGTCCTGATATCCTATATAGGGTTTAAGATGACTTCTTTTTAATTTAAAAAAATAAATCAAATACTTTGAAGTATCAATGTGTCCTACATAGGGTTTAGAATAATTTATTTTAAATTAAAAAATAAATAAATGATGTGTTTTCTTGTGTTTAGATAATGTGGAGATCTCCTAAATCTACCCTAGCACACTGTCCTCTTTCACACTATGTTCATTACTCTAGCTGCTAGGGTTTTGCATTTGACATCTTTAATATCTTCATGATAGTGGCTTTTAAATATATCTCAGTCTTTTCCTTAATCTTTATCATGTAACCCTTGAGTTCCATAATCCACCTTCAATCTCTTCTAAGAACATTGTCTTAAGCTAGATTGCATAGTATGCATATAAAGCAACTCCTTCATACCTGCCATTGTTCCAAACCACCACTCACTGCCTTGCTTAAAATGCTGCCTCCATAAGCACAATAGCGTGTTTAAATCATGGTTGCCAATGATTGACCATTAAGGTCACCACTTTCATCATGAAGATACAATGATATTTTTATCTTCAAACTCAAAGCATTATGCAAAATAACATTGTGAATTGTTTGTTATGTATGATTTGATTTTCTTGCAC
>VDFB02165232.1:0-45304 GCA_007258455.2 Sequoia sempervirens | reverse complement strand
TATAACTTGGTGAATACTTGCTTTGTTAGGTATGTATGGAAGGTGTTTTGGGTAGCTTGTTGACTATTGCATTGATAGGTTATACCTTTCCATGTTTTGGTCTGAGATATTTGAAACTTCTGAAGGGAATCCTAGCAGATTCAAAGTCCATCTCACTAGATACAACGCCATCCGGGTTGTCTATACCTTGATGCATCGTATCTATGTGTGTTATCAAAAATAAGGAAAGTTATGCTCTTTACATCCCCAGTCCCTAGATAAGCAATACATCATCATCACTCATCATCATATCTAAAAAAGTCTTGATGACTCATGGACTTGTTGAACTTCTACATCTTCTTGGACTCAAGGGTTCATCCATCCATCTTATTTTTCTTATTCTTCTATCTTTACTAATATTTCTATCCAAGTATCAAATATGTGTGCTATATCAAAATATACATGAGGCTACCCATGGCCAATGACTTTCTATACATCATCATGTTTTTCTACATCAAACATTTGAGATTTCTAGCCCTCTTTGAGCTGAAACAATCTTAAATTTTTATCATGAGCTCAACCCAAAATCAAAATTTTTGCCTGATCTCTCGAGGAGGAAGTATAGCAGTGTAATTCCTTCCGCTGGAGCAGCAGAGGGACATCTGAAAAAAATTAGGAATTTTTTTAATTTTGATCATGGCAGTGTTATTCTTTGAACCGACACAGCAAGTGCTTTGTTTCAAAGAGGGGCAAAATGTAAACACCAAAAAAGTCCTTATTGATATTGGACATCTAATTCTGATCAACTAACAGTGTTTCTTCATAAATCACTTCAAATCATCAATTAATTGAATAATCAACAATATTTAATCAAATTCAACAAATTTAGCTATTAATCAAATAATTAAATTTATTATTAATTCACCCTTCTTCTAACTAATTTTCATCATATTTAATTAAATCAAATCATTTAATTAAATCCCCTAAAGTCCTCTCATTTGATTAAATAAATTAAATCAAATGTCACAATCCCCTAACCCATTCCAATTAATTAATTTTAGATTAATTAATCCTAAATCATCTTCTAATCATCATTAATCAAATCCTCCAATTTTTAGCTCCTCAAAAGTCAAATCAACCATGGTCAACTAACCAGGTTGCAAAAAAAATCAATTTCTTCTATTTATCTAATTCTTCAATTATCCTCACTGTAGACGCCTAAATTTAATCACTCCCATATGATTAAAATTGCTCCCTTTTCATCTATCATATTAAATATTAATTTATTAAATTAATATTACACCTTTTATCTCATATCTATAAAGTATTTAATTTAATCGTTAAATGCTTTATCTTTCACCCTCTTCCTCTCTAAATTAAATAAATATGTCAATTTATTTAATTTAGTCATTTTTACCCTTTTGATTTAAAATCAATTTAAAATTCTTTATTTTCTCTCTCCTTGTCACATCCTCCATAATCTTGCCCTAATCTGAATTAATTTAATTAACTTAGGATTATGATGTGCATCCTCTTAATCAAAGATTAATGTCACATCCTCCTACATTTGCCACTTGCCTCTAATCTTCCATTAATTAGTCTAATCCAATATTTGCACAACCTTAACCAAGGTCATTAGCCATATTTAGCACCACTTTTTAGCCAACCTTTACATTTACCTTTTTTTAGCATTGACCCCTTTTCCCATGTGAATTTTTAATTCACATTTATTTGTCCTAGATCCTAAGGCTTCTAGAACCTTGGACTTGTCACATCTTCCACATGTGACCAAGTCCCACCTTTTAGGAGCCCACTTTTTACCCTTTAGATTCTCCTAAGAATGTGAATTTTTAATTCACATTTATATTTTCAACCACCTTTCCTTTTCCCATGTAGATTTTTGAAGAATTCCAAAATTCCTCAAATGTCCCTTTCACTCCCACTTGGGGACAAGGAATCCCTTTTTGAGGAAATCTTCTCACTCCCCAAGAGGCTTGGAAGGTACTTGTCCTTCCTCCACCTCATGTACATTTTGGCCACCTCACCTCCACCTCATGTCCCCTTAGCCACTTCACCATCCACATGTCAAGATGTGAGGGCTTGTGGGTTCTCAACCCACCATAGCCCTTCATCTTGACCTTGTTGGATGAATCTTGACCATCGAATTCTCTAGAGAATTCAAATTCTCCTATAAATACCCCCTTCTCAAGGGCATTTTAAACACTTTGGGTTTGAGCAACCTTATGCTGCCAATTTGCATTTTCAATCATTTACCATCATCTAGCCATCCATTTTAATCATCTTGCATAAGTTAATCTTGTATTTAGCCACTCAAGAAGCCATCTAAGGAACACACAAAATCATCCCAAGCAAGGGCCAACCAAGGAGTCTTCAATAGCAAGGAAGGTATAACCATTTGCATCTTGTTTTATCTATTTTCCTTCTTGTTTCATCACTCTTTAGGCTAATCTTGAAGTGTCCTTAATCTTTTATCACTTGCATTTTTAGTTATTTTGCACGTTAGAGTAGGGTAAAATTCTAAGGTACACACTCACAAAGGCATATTCTAAGGAATATTCCTCTCAACCACCTCTCATTCAATTTTCCTTCGAAGGTTTTCAAAAACCTATCACATCTCTTACATTTACAATAAATTCTCTTACAACCTTTAAAATCCTCTTACATTCTCTCAAATCTCATTCAATTCCTTTTACACCATTTCCAAATTCTCAACTATCAACATTTACTTCTCTTCCATCCTCCTCCACTCACACATTTCCCAAAATGTGCTCCAACTTCCTCCAATAGAATTGTGACATTTGTCACATTCTCATTGGCTCTCAATTTATCCCACATTCAGCAATTTCCTCCATTCTTCAACCCTTGGCTTCTATAAATAAAGGCATCTTTTTCACAATATGGATCCACAACTTCATGCATTATCACTATAGCAATTTGAATTCATAGCATTTCATCTTTTTTCATCCATTTTCACTAAATTATAGCCATTTTTCATACTTGGAATCACATTCAACATCAAATCTTATCAAAGGGATTGGGAAAGGGCTTGTTTCCACATCAAAGGAGCACAACTCCCCCTATGGGATTGAGGTTTGATTAGCTTCGTTGATTTCATATTGTTTTATTGTTTTATTTTCATGTCTTCAACTTTGTTTCTCCAAGAATTTTATAGGGAGCATTAGATTTATTTTTCTAACATGTTTGACATTGTTTTTTGATCAATTGTTAGCTTGTGCAGGTTTTGTGCTCATGAAACTAATACTAGCTCCTTTTGTGCAACCACATTAGAAATAAACAATGGAAGACCAAGGGTCACAACTTAGAAATCCACTTATTAAGAAACCACTTCCACATTTGAAGCCAACTATGGAAGATCAAAAGTCACAACTTAGAATTCCATCTTGGATGTTTGTTTAGGATTTGAACTTGGGTCTCCAAATTGAGAATTCAATTCTTTAACCAATTAAGCTCAACCCCTTGAACAGAGTTTGTCGATTACTGAAATTTGACCTCTTGATTACTGAAATTTGATTAAGATTAAAAAATTATAAGATCTTCTGAAACCTAGAATCTGCATTATAACTCCTAAAAATTTCAAACCACTCAAAAATCCTGAAACTATATACATGAAATATAACTTAAAGTATAAGAAAGGAAATGTCCATATATAAACATCAATATAAATATTAATTTCATGTATATAGTTTGATGGGAAGAGAAAGACAAAGAGAGTTTTTTTCACAAAAATGTGAGCACGTGCTCACATTTTGTGATGCATTTTTATTCACAATGACATGAGCACATTATAGCATGCTCACATTATTGTTTTCTTTGGAAATTTCCAAGCCTTTGGATTATATTTTCCTTGGGCTTCCAACTAAAAGGATTAGACTGAATTTTCAACATCCAAAGACGTATTTTTAAAAATTGTAAAAAAAATGACATAATCTTGAGCGTGCTCCCCATCAGGATTGTATGTAATTCAATGACAAGTCAAAAAAAATCATCATAATGCTAAGATATCTCTTAGATTTCTAACCATATAATTTTTTTCACGTTTTGAGTATGTTAAGGTTTTCATCTTTTATTTCTTTTGTTAGTGTATCCATTATTTGTCAAAAACCAATGTGTTTTATTATTTTATTTTATTTTTTAACTTTTCATCAAAATTTCAAAAAATTACATTTTTAGAAACTAGACTCCATTCTACACATATTTAGAAAAAAAATGGTTTTCAATTAGTTTTCTAAAATTTGAGGTGGGAGCATGCACTCAATTTTATATTTCTTAGGATGTGTTCACTTTGAAAATTACTAAAAAATCATATATTCATTAAAAAAATTAGCAAAAAGCGCTCAACCATAAGCAGGAGGACAGTGCAGAGTTGTTTAAAGCTTTTTGGAGACGTGTATGTGGAGGCAGCCACCAAGGCCATAGCCACCTATGAGGAAAGGCCCACGGAAGGATTTGTATGTGGGGTGGTTGATGTGACCCATGTAAGAGGAGACCTAAAGGTTGGAGAAGCGATGGAGAAGTTCAGGGTGGTGGTAATTTCAAAAGATTTGCATGGCTTTCAAGACTATGTAATAGTGAATAAGCATGTCTTGTCCAAGACATAGATAAGTAGAATGATTGATCTAGGGACAAGCCTGATAACTATTCTCTCAAACACTCAGTGAATGGTTTGTTAAGCTGATTTGTGATGTAAAATTTCCTTTGAAGTAATGGAAAGAGTGCTACCCTCCCTGGTAGCATTTCACCAAAAAAAAATAGCAAAAAAAATGAGCATAAACTACATGGTGTTAGCTAGTTTCTCACTGAAGTAATTTTTGAATTATTAAAAAAAAGTTTTTTTAGGGAGTCACACCAGACAGTATGATGTTTTTTTGAAAAAAAATGACTAATTTATGTGGCCTCCATTTTTTAACCCCTTAATCTCTACCATTTAAAAAAAAAAATAGTAGTTTAAAAAGTAGATTCAAAGCACGACAACTCTTGTTTTCATTCCATCTTTAAATTTTGAGTGTACCTATCTTCAATTTCTCATCCAAGATCATTCTTTCTTGATTTATAAAAAAAGTGGCCACTTAAGACCCCTTTTTTGTCTCCCATCTTTGTGCACTTACCATTTCTAGTGATTCACTTAGTTAAAAATTTAGAACAATGTTGTGTAACATGACTTTGTACTTTTACCCTTCATTATTCTTCATAATCTTCCAAAATTGTGTAATTTTAAATGTGGTTACTATGGGAAGAAAAAATTTACAAAAAATGAATGTATTCTAAAGTAAATTCTTCAAGATAACAACATTAATTTCTTGAATTCTTCTAATCCAACATTAATATATATCAAATGTTCATAATCAAACATATTATGTGGAAAAATCATTCAATGATGAGCAATGTAGTGAAATGGCATGCAATGAGATCTCATTTCCATCACCTATTGCTCTATTTGAATCTCATGTTGCTTCATCCATACCTTATAATTATTATTTGCATCAAATTCATATCAATATTTTAGATTTAGATTTATGGGATGAGTACTTGTTTGATAGTTTAGGTTTATTTTGTGAGTCCCATATTCTAGATATGGAGCACACCATTAAGGACAAACATCCCCTCTTTGATGACAAATCCTATGTATTTGTATCATCATCTTCCTCCAATATTGTGAGGGGATATATAGTCCATCTTATTCTTTCTCTACCTACATCTCCTAGGTAAAAGATCAAAACTCTTTCACACTTTATAAAGGAAATGGCCAACAATAATATAAAATTTCAAACTCAATCACCTAAAAGTGGTATTTATGTTTTGAGTGGTAGTGTGAATGGGGTTATTTCCTAACTAGTTATTAGTCAGGACCTATTGGTGCATCATTAATAAGTTTACTTAGGAGTTAGTTTCCTAGGTGGCATTCTAGAAACTAGTATTTAATGGGACCATATCTCATTAATAGGTATGTAGTTATCAGAGGCATTTAATATTTCTCTCGTGCATTTATAATTATGCATTAGGAATTTAATGTTTGTAACTAAGGTGGTTATCCAACTACCTCTTTCCTTTCCTATATAAGGAAGGCTCTTGTACATTTGCAAATCATCTCAGAGATTCTAGATCAATTCATCATAGATCATCATTTGATCAAGTTGTCTTCTTGCTCATGTTGCAACACTTCTCTATTCATGTGGATGGTATTCTTCTTGGTTGATCCATTAAAGAAATATAGTTTCAAGTGGGTTATTGATTCATATTTCCAACATGGTATCAAAGCTTAGCCCATAAGAGATCCATCTCATATCCAGAAGTTGAGATGAGGAGACATCGAAGGCTAAAGGGTTTTCATGAATGGCTAGTTGTTCTCATCCGAGAGGAAACTGATTTCAGAGGCACTTTGGGTCAAATTTGACCCGACCATTGTGCTTAGAAGGTCTAAAAACATATGGATCGCCTACCCATTCATTGAAATTAAACTTCGTCATCCGAAGGCCATCAGAGATTTTTTGCAGCTATATTAGTGGGCAAAGGTATTGATCATACAAGTGTTGGAGAAAAAAATTCTCCCCCCCCCACCCCCCCATTGTAGAAAAAATCATCCTCTAGTCAGCATCATATCTATTTTGTAGGTTCAAAAAAAAAATATTATTCGGGCTATAGTTTTGACATAGTTGGCAGAAAATATTTTGTAAGGGGTTGATTAAATATATTGATCAGCACTACTATAGTTTTGGAGCTTGAATATTTATTTTTTGTGGTTTTAATATTTGGTGGTCGATTTATATTATATTGTCGTTCTTCATATTTTGAAATCGGCTTGTATTTATTTCAATTTTTAATTATTAAAAAGCAATATTAAAATTTGTATTTCTGATGGTCAATATTTTTCAGTGGCACATTTATTAATTATGGGTTTGATCTTAAAATCTGCAAAAACAATATTGTCGGCCTATTCATAGTGTGCAATTGAAAATACTTGTTGGTCGGCCTTCGTACGAGTTCAAACGGCATTTACTGCATTGTCCGCCCACTTGCCGCCAGTGTTCGTAAAACTCCCATCATTTTCATTTATGTCGGCATCTTCTATTCCCTATCAACTATTGTTTGCTAGAATCTCCCAACTGCCGACACTTTATTCTGCACCGAACAAGGTTCTACCTTGCAACCGGAGCTCCACAATCTACCAATGTTGTTGCTCATTTCCACCACCCCACTACCACCCTTGGCAACCCTTTATTTTTTCACTAGTCAAAGCCCTCAGTCATATCAATGACCGCCTGCCAGCCCACAGGGGCTTATTTTTTGCACCTAGTTAGCCTACAGGCCCAATTAGGTAGTTTTTTTAACGAAACATAAATTTTTGCCAAGAAATTAGACTTTCGTAAACAAGATATCATTGGAAAGATGGTTTTGTGTACTTCACATCCATGTAGAGTATTTTTCCAAATTTTTTTGTGAGTATGAATTATATTCATTTGAAGTCAGTGCTTCCATTTGGACTCCCGATCTCATATCTTTTACCATTTTGTCAGATTTTGGAGATTTTAGCGGCATTGTGAAGGTGATTCAAAGTTCTATCATTCATTCCATCCACTTTTTCAGATTATCCCTAGGTATATTCTATCATTTTTTTGCAATATGTGGCATTTGCTTGATATCTTGGACACATTGCAATTTGGAGAAGGTTTATTTGCATCGGAGGCTTTATTTTCACTGGCACATCATATCTAGAAGTTTCTATTTGATATCTAAGGTCCATGTCTTTGTAATATTGGAGATCAATCATAGTTTTTTATGGGGTTTTCATTTCATCCTTTGTTGATTATGTTGGGAAAAGGAAATTATAGACAATGGAGAGATTGCATCATAAACCATCTTCAATCACTTCAATTGTTGCCACATTTTTATGGTTTTGTTCCCCCACCTGGTAAAGGTATCCAAAAAATTTCTTGGAGTTTCTAAAGGTGTGATGTCTTAGAGGTTATTGCAATGCATGTTGATGATGATGTTTTGAAAGTTATTGATCATTGTGATTGTCCTCATATTCTTTGGACTCAGATTTGGGAGCTATATGGAGATCTTGATACTTCACGATTCCCCAATGATCATGATTCAGAATGTCATGTGCCCCTTCATTCTTCAGACAAGATACTCTATGATGATAATGTTATCCAGGAGCTTAAAAATTTGGAATGCTTTGAATCTATAGATGAGAATATCAAGGGTTCTTTATATGCTTCTTCTCCATTAGAGATAGTTGATGTGCCTTCACCTTTAGTGATTCTTTATCTAGAGTCATTGATTGAGGCTTCCATCATTCCTATTCATCAGGACATATTCGGTTTTCCAGACTTGGGATCATAGGATGGCTTTGTTTTAGGTATTGTAAACTGGCTACTTCTATAGGTTTGGAGTCCTACATTCTTGAGGGAATATCTCTCCTTTATGCATATTCTACTTTGGAGGGTTTTCTTGAGTCTCCACATTCCATTGTTTCGACCTTGATTGGGGATCCTAATCTTGGTGTGACTACCTTGGAGGCACTTGATTCCTTCTCATAGATTTCATATATGAGGCTTCTTCGGGCCTCCCATTTAATTATGGAGTTGGAGTTTCTTCAACATCTACCATTCGATTTTCTTCTTGCTAGTAGGATACATGTGGTTTGTCATCATTGGACATTCTTTTGGCTTTAGACTTCTCTCAGCGGTTTTGAGGGCACTTCATTCTGGGGGGAAATCTAGTCTCCATCTATTCCTTCAATGGAGGGATCATTCTATTTCATTCTTTGGATCTTCCTCAGCATTAGTTTTCGCATAGTCCTTTTTTTCACCTTCTTCATTGATTGGGCATGTACCTGATTTGATTGTGGCATCTTCATCTACCTTGGGCAAGGAGACACATGAGCAGTTTTCAAAGACATCATCATCATACACATTCATCCTTCCTTCCTTCAATTCCTATTCGAAATTGGAAGCATCCCTGCATTTGTACTTGGTTTTATTTCTTTTGAAAGGGAGACAAGTTATTTGTCGACATTCGATCATGTTTTTTCTTCAGGCACTTACCATTTTTGCAAGTGATTACATATTGTGGGGGGGGGGCTACATAGTTTCTCTATTCCCCTCTTATGCGGGGATATTGATTAATGTACTCTTGTGATGGATGTAGCTCTTGGGGGGTATTGATGTTGAGACCTCCATACATCACTTTCATTACTTGTACATGATTAGCATTAGATTTTGCATTATATATCTTTTTTGGGGAGGAGTTTTGTTCCATGAGGTTTTCTCCTTTTCTCTATTTGTAAGAGATTGAATTTTCATTTGTACATGGGTACCTAACATGGCCTAGTATTCGGGACCCATCATATTACATCATTTGCATCATAACTACTGTAATATGCCAAACATTCACTGATGTAAATTTCCTAAGTTTTCACTCTGCGAGTAAAATAAACTATGTAATAATTCATTGCAATAAAAATTTTCCTTTCTTTATTGAGAATATATGAACAAAGATGCTATACAATATACAAAAAGGATTTCCATTCCATTACAATATTTCACAAAGTACAATATTCCAAGAAAGTATAAAACTATGCATACACAACTCCTTCGAGCTTCATAGCATAAGATATAGATGGTCCAGGAATCTTCCTTTCAAAACCTTGGTCCTCTATTTCCTGCTAAGGAGGAGAAGCATCACTCAAGCACTTTTTTGCCAACCATGGATTCATATGTGATCCCTCGCACATCTATTAATGATAGATAGCCCTACCCTTTGATAAAGGTATTGGTTGGGTAACCCCGTATGACATACCACTCTGAGCTTAGTGTTGTTCCCTACATGACTAGGATTTATAACCTACGCTAGGTACCCCTCATGCATTTAAATAGATATGGTGAAGTGACAGTGGAGCCTTGGGAAATCACACTACTTTGGTCAAAGTATTCTCACTCAATACTTCGATTAAAGGTCTACCATTCACTTACGCTATAGCAAGTTCATTCTGACTTAAGGCCATTATATCTATGCTTAGGCAATCCCTCTCCATGGGAAAGCTACTCCCTAGGATAACCTATCTCTTTAACACAACCTAAGGTAACACAACTCATTTAAGCAAAGCACCAGTTCCCTCCCTTCACTAGAGATAACAATCCCAGGAGTAACCTACTAGTTCCCTCCCTTCACTAGATAACAATCCTAGGAGTAACCTACTAGCCATATAGCATAATTAATTATCTAGCTACGAATGTTCCTTAAGCTTTTCTACGTTTGATCATATCTAGTATAATAACAATAACTATGACAAATAATCTCTCTTACCCTTGACTAATCATGTCTAGTATAATAATAGTACTTATGACAAATAGTCTCTCTTATCATGGAGTAATTACAAACATTACACAAATAGAGTAAATAGATTCCACTTTTCTTTCAAAGCAAACATTACTTTTCCCTATGTGCAAGTGCTATATAAAAGACTAGTTAAAATTGTCATGAAGCAAATCATTCAATACTAATGCAAACAAGGGAAGAATATCCTCATGCCTGTGATAAGCTTTCCATCTAACTGGCTGCAGTCAAAACGCTTCCAAATCAACAACTAGCCCAGTATCGATCCTTCAGAATAGACTCAATAACCACTATCTCACAAGTTGGAAAATATTTCTCTCAAAATCATAATAAACTCTCTCTAAAACTCAAGGCTCTCAATCACTATTCTTAACAGAAGTACTGTAGAAATAAATGTCAGTATAATGCAAAAACTTGCTCAAGAAATAATGCATAGAAGAATGTGTACAAACAAATGAACTTACTCCTCTATTTATACAACAATTTGGTAACTGCTCAGCCTATAGTTTAGGCATGAGCTTTGACAGTAGAAAACATGCACAACAACACATCTATCTTAGCTTAAAAGGTGGCGAACATGTAAGCACATACTCAACTTAAACAGTTATAGATCGACTTAGTTAAATGACAGCAATTAGAGACCAATTCAAATCTCCACACGATAGAATTTGGTTGCATCTCAAAATGGACATCTATAGGAATAAGGATTCAAAGGTGGCGCCAAAGCTTCATATTCACATACAAATTTGGTGTGATTTCCTTTACATCTAAAACAGTCAACATCAAATTTGCAACACCAACCTTATATCGACTAGGTCATAGTATGAGTCAATTTATGTATTAAATTGATTTGACAATCATTGATAGGTTTACACACCTTACAAATTTTGGTTGATACTTAAAAACATGGTAAATAGAGTTTACTAAGTCCATGGCTTCCACAAAAGAGGCATCGACTTATTCTATCATCATTTCATCAACTTAATGACTGCCCAATGTTTGCAAATTATAAACTCTCCTTTCGCAAACAACAAGAGTATAATGCGGCTAAAGAATATAGTCATTACTATCTCATAGTTCATCCTTTGATTTAATTATAAATAAGTTGATAATCATTGCTTAAGATAGTCGATCTCAAAGCAAATATCATTTAAATTCATATATATAACATATATGTATATATATATATATATTTACATATACGTATATATGTATATGTTAGTATATATGGTCCGTATTTATCATATGAAAATAAATCATGTATATATAATCGATATACAAATGAATACATCAAGATAGAAATCATATTATTATTTTAATATATCGATTATGTATACATATATATATTTATATATATATGCCTCTATGTACATGTATACATGTATCGATACATTCCTATGGTCATGTCCATTTGTCACCATACATGTACATATGGATACATATATACATATGGATACATATATACATATGGATACATATATACATATGGATATATGGATATACATTATATATATACACATTCAATTCTCACACCAAATCATATGCAATTACTATGGTATTGATAAGAGACTATGGGCGATATATCTATACGCATACATGTGCATGTCGTTAGTTCCATCAGATATTTCTATGTGCATAAGCATCTTGTGCATGAGTGTGCATAGATATGTCTACCTATGTACCCTCATCTACGCGTTCCTTTGTGCGTATAGTCTATCATCATCAAGCATGTGTGTACGCATACATATTCCTCGTATGTTCCATATATCAATACAAACATAGTAACAAGGAAAGAACTCTCAAGCTCAAACAGATAAACATCACCCAATAATGCACTCAGTAGTAAACAAGACCATTACTAATGCAGACATATTGACTAAGGATGACTTACCAACTTCCCACTTAATAACCTGACTCAATTATTCTATTGTGGTCTGTGTAAGAGCTCAGATAGGTTACTTTATTGGTTACCTGACCAATCCCTTCTCCTGAATGATACTTCCCCTCGGCCTGGAGGAATTGAACATATACCTACAATCACTAACACATGCGCATGGAAATTAGTTGTTCACAAAATATGCAATATACATAATACATCTCCAAAGTTAGAATAGAAATTCAATATTCAAACAATCACATAAATGTATTCCTTCATGTATAACATTAAATGAGATGACATTCATTCAAAAATCAGTGATAACAAAGTGCGCACACAATTTATTCATCCACTAAATTCACATTACATTCGCATTTTACCTCACATAGTAATAGTAAATAGTAATTACACAATTGGGGTGTAATAACTACACTCCCAAGTTGTACTTATCAGGCGGGTGTTAGTGTGAATAGGGTTATTTCCTAACTAGTTATTAGTGAGGACCTATTCACATCATTAATAAGTTTACATATGAGTTAGTTTCCTAGGTGGCATTCTAGAAACTAGTATTTAATGGGACCATATTTCATTAATAGGTATGTAGTTATCTAGGCATTTAATATTTCTCTCATGCATTTATAATTATGCATTAGGCACTTAATATTTGTAAAGTTCTAAGGTGGTTATCCAACTACCTCTCTCCTTTCCTATATAAGGAAGGCTCTTGTACATTTGTAAATCATCTCAAAGATTCTAGATCAATTCATCATAGATCATCATTTGATCAAGTTGTCTTCTTTCCCATGTTGCAACACTTCTTTATTCATGTGGATGGTATTCTTCTTGGTTGATCCATTGAAGAACTGCAGCTTCAAGTGGGTTATTGATTCATATTTCTAACATAGAATTCTAAAATGATGTAAACCAATGAAACGTAGAACTCTTAATGTAGTTTATGTCTGTAATTTTTTTTTTTTTAAATAGTTGGATAATTTTACCCACATACTTGAAAATATAGTGCATAAAAAAATTTGATTTGTGATGAATATTACTTTTTAAAGTCAGACTAAATCAAAAAATCATATTTTCCATGGGATGTCAACTTTTTTATCATTTTTTTTATCATTTCTAAAAGACAAATTATACCAGGTCTTGGAGAGGATTTTCTCCTTTAGTACACCATATATTTTCATGAAAAAATCTAATCAACCTCATGTTTGATTATAAAAACCTACTTGCAATAAATTTTAAAAAAATCAAAATAAAACTAATAAAATTATCAAAAAAAAAATTGGATTCTAGACTCTGATCTCTACAAAAAGGTATTTTTTATATTTTCATGAGAGTACCCTTGATTAGATAAATCTATATTTGAAGTTGAATTTTACTAAATTTTCCCCAAAATAGATGTTAAGCTACCACATAGATAATTTTGTGAAAAAGTTTTCAATTAAAGGTGTTTCACCTAAAAATCACATATAAATCGAACCTCATTTCATTTTTTAATTGAAAAAAAATCTATTCAGTGGTTTTGGGAAAAATCATTTCATCTAAAATTATACGTGCCCCATGGTTTCGACCAAAACTATTTTTATCGAAATAATTTTGTTGGTTGAAAGTGTGACACAACTTTGTACTTTTATTCTAGTTCTATAGTGATAGATTTTATAAATATTCATGATTCCACATATTCAACTTGGTCATCATTCATTTTGAAACCTTCTACAGAAGTGTTGAATTCTCATTAGTTTAGTTGTCTTACTTATAGTGATCTACATCCATGGTTATTATACTTGAATATTGCATTGTAACTAATTTATCTAGTTAATATTTTCAAAGTTTGGAATTAGCTTGGAGATCCTTGAGTAGCATTCATATTATCTTTAGACCTTGTTTTATATGTGTTTCTACAAGGTTCTAATTTGTCGCCTTTTTTAGTTAGGCTTGAGACTCATAGTTTGATTATAGCACCTCTCAATACCAACATGGTCACACTAAGCAACTTCTAGAGTCATTGTATATATAGAGATTTATTCCCTTGTATTTCTTTTAGGAATGGGAATATATGTTGCATACATCTTTAGCTTTATTTCTCCCTAAGGGGAAGAATTTTATTCAAAAATCATGGGCCACCTTTAATATTCTATGTTGGGCATCTACTATTGACACAAGAAACTATACATTGAGTGGAACAATATTATCTCTCTTCTTCACTCTATTTTTTGATGGGATTTTTACTTGCACATGGAGTTTTATCCTTCCCACGTATTTTAGGGGGCTCACATAGACCTTATCTCTTCATCCTCAATTTAGGGATTTTTTCCCTATAGGTTTTATCCTTCTTTCTATTCAAGGGGATAATTGAGCATAGGTACTTAACATGGTGCAATTTTCAAGACCCATTTCTTATCTCATTTCTCCTAAATTACACAAGTATGAGGATGTTGGTGTAATTTTTTGTTCACCTTAGATATATTATATCCTAACTATGATATTTCACATATTTAATAAGTTTACTTAGGATAATTAGGGTATTTAATTTTTGTCACCTAAGTAGTTAATAATGACATGTGTATACCTCATCAACTAACAAGGTTAAATGTAGTTAGATTTC
Source organism: Sequoia sempervirens (assembly GCA_007258455.2). NCBI lineage: Eukaryota > Viridiplantae > Streptophyta > Pinopsida > Cupressales > Cupressaceae > Sequoia > Sequoia sempervirens. The sequence goes on along the minus strand of VDFB02165232.1, from coordinate 30,455 downwards.
AAATCAGTTTTAGTTAGATTGAGTTAACTCATCTCTTGATTAAGAGTGATTAAGAGTTAAATCATACCTCTTAGGCTTGCCATCTCCTTGATACATGTATCCAAGATGCCTATATATTTACATGTTACTATTTGTAATTTTTCTCATAATATTGAATATAGAATAACATTATTATGTTCATCTCAATTTATAGGTAGTTTATCGGTATTTTGGTCTTGGGAATAATTCTTGTTTATGCAAAATTCTAACATATAAGAATGAATAATAGGTGTTAGAGGATCCCTTAATCACATCATGATTCCTAACATCCCATTTAATACATCATCATATAATTCATATCTAGATGGGCCTTGTTATATGGACTCTTCATTTTTTTGACAAGAGTAGCTATAAATGTTGAATTTTTTAATAATTTTTTAATGATTTTTTAAGGTGTAATTGGCTTTATGTTCTACTTCTCACATTCTAACACTTTAATTTCCCTTAAATTATTTTTAAACTTGTGTAGCTTGATATATGCCCACATCTTGTAAAGGGTAAACATTAAGATTGAGACATTCAAGAATACTAGCATGTTTTTAATCAAAGGTGATTTGCATAGATGGTATATATTTAATAAAGATTTTTTTATTTTAATATTAATGAATTCATTTCTTATGCTCACTTGTTAACATTATGATTATAAGAAAATTCCTATATTTGAAATCATAACTTGTCTCATCCTTTAAATCACATGATCTTAGTATAGAGTATTATAAGAAAATCAAAAATATTATTATTAGGTAGTATTAGTTAATGAAACTTAATTAGTGTATAAAATCAACATAATATTGTAGTAAATTTAGTGTCTTACAAATGACTAATTTAATAACTATTAATTCATATTTATTAAATATGTAAATATTTTTTATTTGAATATAGTTCTTCAATCACTAATCATTTTCATTTGTTAATTTTATTTTAGAAGTTTGAAATGAAGATTAAGGGATAGTTGAAGTTAGTTTTAATCGGCTAGAGATATTTTGAATAATATTTTAATTATATTTTTTATAGACATTTCTTGCAAATTGTAATGTTGTCAACTCCTACCTAAACTTACCTGAGCTTTATTCAAATACATTCATCAACAAAGATGATCATAGAAAATTTGACGAATAATAGAGCTAAATATTTTGAAGAAATTACTTTAGCAAAATTCAATTCCTATCAACAAACTCACAACCCCTCCTTAATAAAAGACTACGCTCAAGTTTCAATCAATTGATGACAATTACTAATAAGCCATTAAAATAATTGTCATCATGAATTTTTTCTTCAATTGCAAACAACCTAGTAATGTAAAACTTAAAATATTAGTATTAATCAAATTTTACTATAGTATATGATCCCATAAAATATATATAAAAACAAGCAAGTTGAAGGCTTTTTTAACATCATCAATTTTATTTGTCTTTATTGTTTTGACAAGTTCTTTAAATTGAATTAAATCAAATTGGAATTGTTGGGCCTTAAAATATAAAGAGTTTAAGTAAGACCAAGGCAAGGCTAGTTGGACCGTTGGACTGGATTGCAGGGATACCTTTAACGCAACCAAAAAAAATAAAATACAGAGAGTTTGATACTCAAACACAATCTTCACTACTCTTTGCACAACCTCCATCTCACTTCAATTTTCTATTACTTCTCAATATTTCATCCACCACAAACTTAAATCCCCATTCAAGACCAAAGACACTAAAATCGCTTTTCTTACTAAACAACTTAAAAACACAAATCTAAAATATGTTCCCTTAATCTTTGAGATATTCATGTTACACTCTCTAATTACTAATTTAACTATATCTTACATAAATAAAAATTAGTACAATCTTTTTTTTTCAACCAAAATATCCCTTATTCATAAGCTAGGAATTGAAGACATCAGCTTACTAAATTTGACGGCTTCCTTGAGAAGAGTAAGCACGTCATTCCTCATAGAATTCACATCTCCTGCGATTCCATCGTTCCATTTAGACCACCTGCTGGTGAGTGCGCATTCCCATCTCTGGTTTTCTGCCTCCCCGTCCACTTCCCTCACATTTGCAATACGGAACTTAAAATCCTCCGTTACATACGTCTCTGCATCTTTGTACCGTATGTTGATAATTTGATAACGGCTGGAAGGATCGAAAACAAACAGGTGGTCGGGGGTTCGATTCGCCCAAGCGTCTTCCACCCATTTAATCATATCCTGCTGTATCTCCATCTCTGTCTCATGCGACATAACCGCCAGCCTGAAATCTGTCGTATCTCCTCCCTCTCTGCAGAAGGAGACAAGGCCGTGTCTCCTCGGCTCCCTCCGAACCCTACTTATCTCCGCCCTCACAGGAGACAAAGAAGGAGCAACAGATGGATCTGACGCAGTCGCCGAATAAAAGTTGCTCAAGTATTTTTGTCGCTGCACAGAATCCATCAAGCAATCTGAGGCCGCTCTGGCCGATTTCTTGGCCTTTTCGGAGGCGGTCAAATCGCCTGCATCAAATTCGATCTTCAACAGACATCGCCTATAAGCTTTCTGAACATCACTGGCAGATGCTTTGGTATCCACACCCAGCACCTGCACAAAATACCTATTTAAAGAGCTTTCATTTCACTGTAAAATATATTTAGAATTAGGATCCGCGATTTGTTATAGTACCTGGAAATAGTCTGTTGACCGAAGTATTCGTTGGACTTCGCTGTTATGCACAAACCCTTCCTCTCCCAAGCAACGAACGGAAACGTTAGACAAGCTAATCGGCTTCTCTTCCCGATCTGTGAGATGAATGCTGATTTTCCTCCGGTAGGAAACCTTGACGTAGTCTAGCTTTTCCAAATGACGCCTGAGATCTGTTACGGCCTTTTCTGAACATGCTGTGGAGAATGTGCTGGATATGAGCTTTTGGCTGGAAAGTTGTTGTAAAGAGGAGAAGGAAATGAAACCTCCGTGGACCAGTTCCTCGTAGTGACAGCCGTGGAAGAGTTGTTTTCCGAATCGAACGATCATCTTGATGTTCCTCATCACATCCTGCTGACACTCAAAGCAGGATAACAGCTCCGATCTGTAAGCTGAGAAGTCCCAATGCGGGAGCAACTTTCTGAAAGGGCCAAATGACATCTTGTTTGAAAAGGCAGCTGCCAGATTATCATCATCACAAGGAGTAGGTGAACCTGAAATGATCGCTTCTCCCTTCTTGAAACACAAATGTTGCATACTTTGCAGAGAAATGCAAGAAATCTCGCCAGTAAATTTTTCGAAAGAGACTTTCTCAACAGCCAGCAGGGGATTCTCAGTAGATTTACAGAAACAAGTGCGGTAAAATAGAGGGAAGGATCCCGTGCTTTTGCTCACACCAGCGAGCCCTATCAGATTTTTAACGGAAGCAACAATACTTTGCACGGCTTCTCTGGAATCGCCGCGAATTTGAAATTTGCCAGAGGGTAGTAACCTGGCTGAAGAGATCCCTGCAGATTGTTGAAATCTTTTGATCGTTCGCCCTCCCTTCCCAATGACCATTGCTCTTGCTGCTTCAGGAACCTCAACCTCCATGTGGAAAGTACTCATTATGCCTGATCACTTAACAATCTATTGTCAAAGCTTTGTAATTCAATTTGTTGAGCACAATTGATGAGAATGATAATTTCTGATTAAAAAGACTTTCACCGAAGTTCAAACTCCCAGAGGCATGTTAGGACCAAGTTCAGGTCAGATTCGACCCCTAGATAACTTTAATAGATTCGACTCCTAGATTACTTTGACAGATGGGACCCTCTGCATGTGACTGTTTAACCAGAAATTCTGATTTAAATGTAAAATTAATCCAGTTGTACTGTTTATATGAAAACATAGATGCCAACATCTATACAAAGGCCGATTCTTCATGGCTTTAACCATCTAGAAACCCACAGGATTTTATTTTCTACTAAAAGCGTTTTTCTGATATCTAAGGTTAATCTATCCAGGTACGGGGAGATCTTTTTCTCTGTCATCTTGACCGTAACTTCCAAAAGCAAGATGCTGCTAGAACGGTGGCGATTGTATTTTTATTATCCAAATAAAAAGAATTGCACAAACAACATCAACTTGCACTAAAAACTATAGATAAAACAAAAATTGACGTCGAATCATAAATGGGTCAAGCAACTTGTGGAAAATAATGATCTAAATGGGTCAAGCAACTTGTGGAAAATAATGATCAAAAAGCAAGATGCTGCTAGAACGGTGGCGATTGTATTTTTATTATCCAAATAAAAAGAATTGCACAAACAACATCAACTTGCACTGAAAACTATAGATAAAACAAAAATTGACGTCAAATCATAAATGGGTCAAGCAACTTGTGGAAAATAAATGTGACTGTTTAACCACAAATTCTGATTTAAATGTAAAATTAATCCAGTTGTATTGTTTATATGAAAACATAGATGCCAACATCTATACAAAGGCCGATTCTTCATGGCTTTAACCATCTAGAAACCCACAGAATTTTATTTTCTACTAAAAGCGTTTTTCTGATATCTAAGGTTAATCTATCCAGGTACGGGGAGATCTTTTTCTCTGTCATCTTAACCGTAACTTCCAAAAAGCAAGATGCTGCTAGAACAGTGGCGATTGTATTTTTATTATCCAAAGAAAAAGAATTGCACAAACAACATCAACTTGCACTGAAAACTATAGATAAAACAAAAATTGACATCAAATCATAAATGGGTCAAGCAACTTGTGGAAAATAATGATCAAAATGGGTCAAGCAACTTGTGGAAAATAATGATAAAAAAGCAAGATGCTGCTAGAACGGTGGCGATTGTATTTTTATTATCCAAATAAAAAGAATTGCACAAACAACATCAACTTGCACTGAAAACTATAGATAAAACAAAAATTGACATCGAATCATAAATGGGTCAAGCAACTTGTGGAAAATAAATGTGACTGTTTAACCACAAATTCTGATTTAAATGTAAAATTAATCCGGTTGTATTGCTTATATGAAAACATAGATGCCAACATCTATACAAAGGCCGATTCTTCATGGCTTTAACCATCTAGAAACCCACAAGATTTTATTTTCTACTAAAAGCGTTTTTCTGATAGCTAAGGTTAATCTATCCAGGTACGGGGAGATCTTTTTCTCTGTCATCTTGACCGTAACTTCCAAAAAGCAAGATGCTGCTAGAACGGTGGCGATTGTATTTTTATTATCCAAATAAAAAGAATTGCAGAAACAACATCAACTTGCACTGAAAACTATAGATAAAACAAAAATTGACGTCGAATCATAAATGGGTCAAGCAACTTGTGGAAAATAATGATGTTAGATCCTCGGAAGGCGCCGAGAAAGAAAGTTCTCCACAAAAGAGAGCTCATCCTTCCTTACGACTTGGAAGTAGACTACTCGGTAAATTCTTGTTTTGAATTAAGAAAAGTAGGTTACAAGGAACAGCTATAATCAGAACAGCAAAAGCAGTGAACAGAATTTGCAAATAGGCTGAATAACGAAAGGTACAGCCCAGCCAAACTAGAGTACAAACGATTCTCCAAGAAACAGAGCCTCCAGACCCCACAAATAAAAATTACAAGGCTGCTCTGAGAACAATGACTGCAATTAATTAAGGTTGAGGTAAGTAGAGTTCAATAAGCTAACCCAAAGTGAACCTCATATATCTTCTTTATTTGGTGTTTACCTATTTTGTATTTATATAAATATTGTAAGGGTTTAGATGTTTTATATTAAATAAATTAAGGTTAATTTAATAAATGTACAATATATAAGTATATTAATTGAAATTAATTATAATTACGATTGATTTTTGTTATGAATGTAAATAAATATAAAAATTGAAATATTTAAATATGGTATTTAATTAGATTATAATTGTAGAGAAGTGTTATAGTAGATGTCAAAAAACAATTCATCAATGTTTTGGATACTTTTCATAGATTCATATAAGAACCCCATCTTTTGAAAATCTTTTTTTTTTTTGCTTTGGATCATTTACATGAGTGCATACCTGATCTTCATTATTGTAGATATGATCTTGTGCATAAATCTAATTTGATAAAACACAAACTACTAAATCTTGCTTGCCTTGATTTATAATTTTTTATAAAGTGTAAGGACTATTAGTGCTTAAACTCTTAAGAAATGTATTAGATCACAAGGTTCATGTTCTCCTCTTGGAGTCAAACCCTTGAATTGATTAACTTTACATCTCTAAGTAAAGATTTCAAGACAAATTAGTTGTCATATAAGTAGAGAAATGTAGAATAGATTCTCTTTTAAGCCCTTAAGATCTAGATAATTTTTCTCTTATTGTTAGGTGATCTCTAAAATCCTTTCAAATGAATGAATGAATGTCCTTAAATACAACAAGTAAGAACACAAATAAACATAATGTGTACTAAGTTGGGTCATAATGGCTAGTGAAATGGTTAGCAATGTGAGAATTTGAATTTTAAACTTTAAAAGTTTAGGTATCGAATTCATAATTATGAAAGTAGCTTGGGTTAAGTTTGCACTTTATGAATTATCAATAAATTTGGGGGTTATAGGTGAAGTTTTGGGTATAATTAAGGACATGGATCAAGATATGAGTTGAATTTAAACATGAATACACCACTTGTAAGGTAATTATTGAATATATTATACCCTAATTAAAGTAGGCCCAAAACATAGGGGAGAAATGCATTAGTGTGATTTTTTCCATTAAATTTTATCTCCATTTTGATGTGTATATGAATTATCGATTAAATGTATGACAAAAACAAGCAGTCAACATTTCAAAGTAAATATTTTCAAGTAGTAAAACGATAGATATAGTCCATGTAATTTAACACAAAATTACTTCAAAGACATCAAATTTCCACAATCCATAATATTTTTTCATTAGTTTTTATGGATTTAACTATGTGAGGATTTATTGGCATCAATGATTTAGATCACACTCCACAATCCATCATTAGGATGTAGAGAGCTAGAGGAGAAAAATGTGTAAAACAAAAAATACTTTCAACAAGTAGCGTCTACCATATATTTTGAAATAAACATAAACATAACTTACATTGAAATTAAAATATCCTTGAAACTAATAAAACTGAAGAGAGAAGGGTAAGATATTATGTCTATTGGGTGAGTGTACTAAATTGGGGTAAAAAAGCAACCAAATGAGTAATTTTAAAGAAAACACATTCATGTTATGTAAAATTTAATATAACATGCACATGTAATATGCTATTATAACAAAGAAAAAGTCATATTTATCATTGTTGTAACTTGTGACTACTTGATCTCTTTGCAAAGAAAAACTCAACCTTTTTTTCTTACAAATAGCATTTGCAAGAACCTTCTAAGTTAGTTTACACTACCACATCATAAAAGAGGTAGGTAATTGGGATTTTAATTTTTTTATCAAATTTTATTTGCATTTCAATGAGTTTTTCATTTTTTTAGAATTTTTTTTTATTTTTTATATATTTTTTAAACCCTATCCCAAACCTAATTTAGAGGAGGAATTGCTTAAAGAGAACTTTACATTACTTAAAGAGATCCTTGCAACACCTAAGATGATCTATTAGGGAAATTAGAAAAAAATGAATTACAAAATTGAGGGCATTCATAGAAAATGTCTACCATGTATCACTTATAAATACACTAAAAGAAATGATGAAGTAAAATGATTTAATAAAAATTAAAATACACTAATGCAAAACTCATAGATATTTATAAATTTTCAATTTTAGTCTACAAGTTTATCTTACAATAAAGTGAAAAAAAAAGGAGGCTAAATTTGTACTCCTTTTAATAATCTAAAAAGTAATGTACCCATTGTTGTGAATTTAAAGATATTCCATATCCATTGGTGCAATCACAATTACATAAAAAATATTTTTTTGGCATAGGTGGAAGATGGTCTTTGACCAACCTCCTTGTAACAACTATGATGTTTTGCTATAGATATTTTAAGAAAAAATTATTACAAGTTTTTCCTTTACAAAATTCTTAATTATTTTAATAGTGTGTTTAGGGTAGAGGTGGAGGCTCTATCCAAAATAGAGTGGGATCTTGTTAGGCAAAAATTGTCAATAAAAACCACTACCCCCAAAATTTTTCTATCATGTTTCCATCAATCATTAAGGAGACTCTGGAGGTGTAAAATGAATGTGATTTATAGCCTCATGGACGCCTTATATTGCATGGAGCATAGATGTCTCAATATCATAGTTCAACATATGGTTATTCAACATGACCATCTTATTCCAATAATGTTTTCTCCCACTTATATTATAGTTGTTATTATATTTATTTTGGAAGACATCATGATCCACAATATGGAGAGGGTGTCATGCCCCATAAGTGCACTTATTTTTATTGGGAGCTTAGAGAGTGATCCAATAGTACATGAAGAATCAAATAATATGGTGATCACCAATGAGTTAGCACATGATTCATTTGTTGATCATGAAAACATATTTTTAGAAGAATTTACAACATGTATATATTGCATATTACACTTAAGATTTTAACATGTACCTTGATTTCTCATTCTAGAGTTAAATTACAAATATATTTATTATATACTTCAAGCTCTAACCTTGTAGGGTCGTACAAAATTAACCATTCCAACTAAGATTTTTGTTGTCCCATCTATCTCAAATATATATTACAATTATTTAATATGTATTTTATATTTAGAATAATAAATTTAATTTTTGAAAATGCTCTTTTTTTAATAGGTGGGTAATACACCATCGTCCAACATATGTATGTTTGTAGTGTCAATCATGACATCAATTAGATATTTTTTGGAAGTGAATGTTTAACTACAATGGCATCATTGGCTTGGTAGCATTGAAGTTGTGTCATTAGTAAAAGTAATGGAAGTTGATTGAGAGTTAAAGGGACAACTAGTAGGAAAGTGAGTTGGGTAGTGTTTGGAAGTGTGAGGTCCCTTTTCATAGTCATAGTGGAGTCTCCTTTTCCCATTGTGTAGTCATCCCCTTCCCTAGGCATAATTTTTCATATTGTGGCAATGTTGAGAGACTAGATCTATATTCCCTTGGGTGATGGTTTACATTAATAGTAGTGTGGGTCTTTATTATGCTTTTTCTTTGGTATTATTTTATTTTCACAATGGTAGATGTAGCATAGTAAAATGCATACCCTTGCATTTTCACACTTGTTTGGGCCCGCCTTGCTTTATTTATCCTTATTTATGTCTTAATTAGTCTTATTTTTTATCTACAAGCCTTGTGAATTATATCTTTTTTTGGCTAATCCCGCAATTTTCCAATGGATAAATGATAATTTAAAGATTTTGTCTATGTCCCTAATTTGTGGACTGGGACTAAAATGTCACCTAGAGTATCTTTGTCCCCCAAAGGTCTTGGGACCCTGATCTTGAATGCACCTAAAAAGGTCCCTTTTTGGAGTCTGTGCCCCGAGATTTGAGCCTTGGGACTAAGACGCCACCTAGGGCATCTTAGTCCTCCTTGGCTTATTTTCAGGATTCAATTTCAAATCTTGGCAGGATTTAGCCTCCTTTAATTAATGAATTCATATGTTGGCTTAGTGTGGTGTAATTTTGGGATATTAAGCATAGATAACTATAAATACAAAGTTCCTTCACTCATTTCAAATCAAGTCTTTTGTGAGAGCATTCATCATAGCATAATTAAGTTCTCAAGAGCATTCGAGAGAATTTCATCAAGTATTTGGAGCCATCATCAAGATTCAAGCATCATGTCAAGGATTTAGTGCATACATTCATGTTGTTGAGCCAAGATTGTGGATGTAGCATTGAAGATCTATTTGCAACCATTGTTCACATCTTATCCAAGGATCCAAGATCTACATTCGTCATGGCCACTACATGGTAGATTATAGATTTTCTTCACAAGACATCATCCAAGGTGATATTATTTACATATTTCATGCTTCATGCTTTATTTCATTCATTCCATCATTTTGTTTAATTACCTACAAGGGGTTCAACCAAGGAAAACCCCCATTTACTAACAATCAACAAGTTTTTCCTTCTCTTGCATGTTTGTGATTGTAGATTTAGGTTGAAGACTTGAGAGACTTGAAGATCATTTGAAGTGCAAAGTTGTCAAAGTTACAAAGTTGCATTGCAAAGTTGTCATCTTCATGGAAACTCACCTACATGCTAGATCTGGAAGATTCAAGACCTCAGATCTGACAAGAGGCAAGTGCAGACCTTGGAGCTCATGACCACTTTCAGAGATTTCAGAAATTCCAAATGGGACTAAGACAATAGTAATGGTTTCTTAGTCCTCCCTAGCATATTTTGACAGCATTTTTGCATTTCTAGAATCCTCATCACATTTCTAGACTTCCTAGGTACATACCCCCTAACTTGTGGTTTAATTTTGTCATTTGATCTCCTTATTTGGGTTGCATTGCTTGATTTTGTGAGCTGAATGTTCATTTGTCTTTTCCAATCTTTTGCTTGGTGGTGAACCCCTAAAAGCTTAAAGATCACCCTCCTAGGTCCTCCTTATTAAGAATTGACTTACCCTTTGGGGTTGATAGTCAATCCAATTTGGGATCCTAGGACATTATTGAATGACTGAAGGAGAATAGTGGCATATCCCCCACCTTATCTTTCTTATGTTTCAGTAGATAATGGCTTTCTTTGGTGGGTGATTTATTTATGGACCTATGTGTCATTAATAAACCCATTGGTTAGTTCCCATTCTATTATGATGTGATTATAATAGTTAGGGAAGTAGTGTTTGAGATGCTAGTTGTTGAAGTTTTCTTATGTAGGTAGTTTGGAGGTAGTTCTATAGTTATCACTTGGTAATCATTTGGTAGCTATCATGATAGCCATTTGAGGATAGAGATCCTTCACCTTCTATGTTACACCCCAATTGTGTAATTACTATTTACTATTACTATGTAGGGTAAAATGTGAATGTAATTTGTATTCTTAAGATGAATAAATTGCGCTTGCACTTTTTTATCAATGAATTATGAATGAATGTTATTTCATTTAATGTTATGTGAATAAATGCATATAAGTGTAATGGATAGTTATTGAATTAATATTATAACTATGGAGATGTATTATGTGTAATGCATATTTTGTTGAATAGCTGACTACTATGGGCATATGTTAGTGGATGTAGGTATATGTTCAATTCCTCTATGCGGAGGGGAAGTATCACTCAGGAGAAGATCTTGGTCAGGTAACCAGTAATGTAACCTATCTGAGCTTACACACACTCACAGTAGTATGGTTGAGTCAAGTTATTATGAGGGAAGTTGGTAAGTCATCCTTAGTTTGGTGTGTCTACAAATGTAGTAAAGGTCTTGTTTACTATCGAGTGCATTATTGGGTGATGTTTATCTATTGAGCTTGTGAGTTCCTTCCTATATTACTATGCTTGTATTGATGAATAGAACGTATGTGGAATATGTATATGTACACATATGCATTTTGATGATGGACCATACGAATGAAGGAACACGTACATGAGGGTACAAAGGTAGATGTAACTATGCACACTTATGGATGAGTTGCTTATGTGCATTGAACTATCAAATGGACCTAACGACATGTATATGTATATGTATAGATATATCGTGTAGTACCCCTCTGTTTATGCTTATGCTTTCTGTTGATACCTTTTCATACTTTTAGACTTATGATGTTTTATTGGATATTTTCATAACCACCTCTCGACATGTGTGCCAGTGCAATTATTGCATAGAGGTTGTTGAAATTTTCTCACGGAGGTTATTGTGGATCTGGGATTTTGCACGGGGTTATTCAATTTCCTCACGGGGAATTTTTCTGGGACTAGCAAAAAATTTCCTTATTGTGCAATTACAATATTTCTTAGAATTTGTTATTTCTCTGGATACGGAAGTATATTTGTGGAAGAACCTCCAAGGATCTTGTTGGTTGTTAAAGCTATCACTTGGAATTGGGATTTCTTTGGAAGAAGATTCTGGAGTTGAACGCTACAGGCAAAAGATACTCCTACAGGCAGTTACAGGTATTTTACTTGTTGGATATATTTCTTTTCTTTAAAAAGTTAAAAAAATATTGATTTGTATTTTCTGTAATCTTCTCGAAAGTTTTGGGAAATTTTACTAAATAGTAGAAAAGATCTGTGAAAGATTTATCTGTTTAGTATTTGTTAAATCTGGTAAAGAATGGGGGTTTAATATTGATTTGTATTTATCTGTGAACGTGCACCTTACTCCGTTGGGTCCCCAGTTTGATCTTAGCATCGAGAGCTTCATGGATGGAGAGCTTGCACTTGGATCTATGTTTATTTCAACATTGTATATTGTAAACTTGTATTTGAAAACATCCCTCAATTTTATAAGAGGTGAACAATGTAATTGTAGTCATTATTGAACTACCTCATCAGATGGATGAGTATTGTATATTCTTTTAAATGCAATGTATGGAAAAACATGTATGTACTTTATGTTATAATGAATGGTATTCAAATGAAATTTCTATGTTATGCAATGATTATCTTTATGTTAATATTTATTATGTGCAATGCGAAATACTTTAGTCACTTATGGAAAACTCAAAGTAGTGTAACGTCACTTAACCTAAGAATGTATGCAACTATTTAACTTAATATTAATACTAAAAAAAAAAAAAATTATTACACTTTATAACACTTATGCAACATTCTTAGGTTATTAAGACGGGGCATTACATATCGCACATAGGTGCTTATCAATATGATAGTAATTGTGTGTCTATGGTGTGCAATTGAATGTGTATATATATGTACATGAAATATACATATATCCATATGTATATATGTATCAATACATATGTATTATTGGGAGACGGACATGCCCATACAAATGTATCAATATATGTACATGCATATGTATACATGTACATAGAGGAAAATATATATATACACAATCAATATACTTGTTATTACTATGTGATTGCTATCTTGTTTGTATTCATTTGAATATCGAATATTTACATAGTTTATTGGCATATGATATATATAAATATATATTAACATATATATACATATACATATATGTGTGTGTGTGTTGATATATATATATATGTATACATGTAAAATATACGAATATATATTTAAATTTATAACTTGAACAATTCTTTGAGGAAGATTTACTTACTTAAGCATGGGTCGATTATATATAGCATATACAAAGCATTTTAAAAGACCGAATATAACACATATTGGCAAAGATTAAAGAGTGAACTATATGTAATATATAGTGCAACAAGTAAGTCAATTTGAAGAGTTTGACTTAGTCGATACATTGAGATGGAATACATTTGGCTTAGTAAACTGCATTTTCTTGGGATGACTTATCATGGATTGAATACCAACACCAAATTAAATGTAAATTCATAATGATAAGATAATTTTTTACAAGTCGATAAATAAATTAAAGATATTATGTGTTCTAAGCACCTTGAGAGGCTCAATCATTACCACCCCTGGGTCCTATACCTATAAATCATTCCAATCAATAACATTAAACTATCGCTTGGTATATATACTTCTTAAGATATGAGACATGAAAGCTATTATGCATCATGGCAAGAGCTAGCGACAAGACAATTATATAAACAACTGGGTTGATTTCCTCAAGAACCTCAAAAGGACTTACATAGCACAGAGCTAGTTTGGATGACTTTCCAAACATGATAGAACTCTTGTGAGGTTTAAAACCCTCAAAAAAACCTTATCCCCTATTATAAAATTACTAGGTGCTTGTTTAGAATTAGCATAACTTTTTTACCTATCGTTAGCTTCTATTAACCTTTTCTTGATAATTCCAACTTGTTCCTCCATTTCTAATAACATCTTTGGCCCAAGGCTTATCATATCTTCTAGCTTATCCTAGCTTATAGGAGTTCAACACTTCCTGCCATATACTGCTTCAAATGGAGCCATATTGATCATAGAATGATAGAAGTTATTATATACAAACTCTACCAAAGGTAAGTAATCCTCTAACTTGTATTATTGATCCATACAATACATCCTTAGTAGGTCCTCTAATACTTGGTTCACCCTTTCAATTTTCCCATCCGTTTTCAAATGCTAAGTAGAACTTTTGTTCAGTTGAGTCCCAAGTGAAGTAAACAAGGTTTGCCAAAATCTAGATGTCACTCGAGTATCCCTATCAAAAATGATATTTTTTAGGAATCCCATGCAATCTAAATATCTCTTGAATAATTTTTTGTGCTATTATAGGATCTTCATTAGTTAGATTTCCTGGTATGAAGTGAGCTACCTTTGTAAGCTTGACAACCACTACCAGAATGGCTTGTGCTTATTCCAAGACATAGGGAGACCTTGCGCAAGATCCATACTAATAACTTGACACTTTCTTTTTGGAACTTCATGTGGATACAAAAGACCTGTAGGATGATGATGCTCTACCTTCACTCTTTGGAACTCCAAGCAACTTGCTATAAGTCTCGTTGCATCCCCTTTCATTCCCTTCCATGAATATAATGGCTTTACATCAGCCAACATCTTAGTTACACTAAGATGTCTTGAATATGGTGCATTGTGAACTTCTTTCTATGCCATGCTCCTTAATTCCCCAATGTTTGGTACGTAAATTCTTCCCTTAAATCTCAATAAACCATTAGGTTCAAAGTGATATCCTTCATACCTTCAATCTTGTGGGTTGTCTGAGAGTGCTTGCTTGACTTGTTCATAGAACTCATCACCCTTAGAATTTTACAACACTTGATCCTTGAAACCAGTTTGGATTGATATCATCGAGGAGATATGCCTCCTATGACTTAGGGAATTAACACCACAATTCTCTTTCCCCTTGATATAATTGATGTTGAAATCATAATCAGATATCAACTCCAACCATCTCCTTTGTTGTGCATTCAAATTAGGTTGAGTAAACAAATATTTTAGACTATGATGATCAGTCTTCAAATCAAATGGTTTTCCCAATAGATAATGATTTTCACATATATATATATATATATATATCATGTTTCTCTTAAGTTTGTTTGTGTCACTTTTTTTTTGTGATTATAAAGTAAAAAGTAAATTTTTCAGTTTCTATTATTTTATCTTTTATCAAGAATGATATTTTGGTTTTAATTCTTTTTTAGATTATACCCCCCTTTATATCTATATTTTTTCAATCATAACTTCTTTTGTAATTTGTTTTTATCTTTATCTCCTCTTAGTTTTACATTTTTGTCTCTTTTTGATCTTTTTATCTTTTTTTCTTAATCTTTCCTATATAGATAAAATTTATCTATTTTATAAAGGTAAGATTAGGAGTATATATATACTAGCTATCCCAATACTTTTATATTTATATCTACAGGTCTTTTTTAACGGCCCTTTTATATTTCTATTCATATAAATATATAATATAAATGAATATATTCCTAATCTTTTTCATTAAAAAAAATATAATATAAATATATTATATTTAGACAACTATATTTCTTTTAATGTTTATTCAATTGGATTATATTGATATATTGTATATTTGGTTTGGACTAATTTATCATATATATATTAGTTAATCAAATATTTATACATATAATTTGTATATATATATATATATGAGATCATCGGTAATTTATAATTAATTAGTTAGATTCTTTTTTTTTTATCTTTTTAAATTAGTCTTTTTAATATTTGGTTCTAGTTCATGTTATATGCACTTTTTTTTGTGGTTTATTGGTCTCTCTTTTTTATTAGGGAATAGGATTCTTTTCTTTTCTCAATCTTTACTATTTTTGATTGGCCTACTTTTTCCTTCAAACCTCTCTCTCTCTCTCTCTCTCTCTCACTCTATCTCTCTCTCTATTGCTTTCTTATCATCCTGATGATGGATCATGGAGTATGATCTGAAATGTTGATAAAAAACTTGACATAGTTTCAATCCAGAAATAGTTGACATTTAAGATTAATTTAATAAGTATACAATATATAAGTATAATTAATTGAAATTAACACTAATTATGTAATTTATTCTTGTTATGAATGTAAATAAATATAAAAATTGAAATACTCAAATATGATATTTAACTAGATTTTAATAGGGAAGTGTTATAGTAGATGTTAGAAAGTGATTCATCAATGTTTAAATAGATATTTTTAATGGATTCATATAAGAATCACATATTTTGAAAATCAATTTTTTGTTGCTTTGCATCATTTGCATGAGTCTATATGTGATTTCCATTATTGTAGATATGATCTTTTGCATAGATCTAATTTGATAAAATGCAAACTACTAAATCGTGTTTGGCTTGATTTCTAATGGTTGATACAGTGTAAGGACTATTAATGCTTACAAACACAGCTAAGAAATGTATTAAATCATAAGGTTCATGTTCTCCTCTTGAAGTCAAACCCCTATAAAGGAAAACTTTACATCTCTAAGTGAATATTTCATGAAAACTTAGGTGTCATACAAGTAGAGAAATGTATAATAGATTCTCCTTGAAGCCCTTAAATCTATATATTTATTCTCTTATGTCTAGGTGATCTCTAAAATCATTTCAAATGATTGAATGGATGTACATAAATACAACAAGCGAGCACACAAATCAACATAATGTGAATTAAGTTGGTTCATAATGGCTAGTGAAATGGTTAGCAAGGTGGGAATTTGAATTTTAAACTTTAAAAGTTTAGGTATCAAATTCATAATTATGAGAGTAGCTTGGGTCAAGTTTGCACTTATTGATTATTAATAAATTTGGGGGTTAGAGGTGAAATTTTGGGTATAGTTAAGGATATGGATCAAGATATGAGTTGAATTTAAACATGAATACACCACTTGTAAGATAATTGAATATACAATACCATAATTAAAGTGAGCCCAAAACATAGGGTGAAAATGCATGAGTGAATTTTTCCATTAAATTTTATCTCCATTTTGATTTGTATATGAATTATTGATTAAATGTATGTCAAAGAAAAAAAAGTAGTCAATATTTCAAACTAAATATTTTCAAGTAGTAAAATGATCATATAGTCCATGTAATTTAACACAAAATTACTTCAAAGACATCAAATTTCCACAATCCATAATATTTTTCATTAGTTTTAATGGATTTAACTATGAGAGGATTTATTGGCATCAATGCTTCAGATCACACTCCATAATCCATCATTAGGATGTAGAGAGCTAAAGGAAAAAAAATGTGTAAAATAAAAAATACATTCAATAAGAAGCTTCTTCCATATATTTTGAAATAAACACTTGAGTTACATATCATCTGACCCGTCCAATGTTTTTCGTCAATTTTTAAATCCTCCTCATTTGCCGATGTTGAATATTGTATAGTTTCTATTCACGGATTTCTTATCATTCACTGCTCTTCTTTTCTAACTTTCAAAAGTCCATGGCAGTGAAGACTGGTCAAAAGCAGATAATGCGAGCACAAATCTTAGCTGTGTGGCTGTAAAACTGACGAAACTAAGAGATTTACATAGAAATACCTAACAGGCCTAAGAGATTTACTGGAGTAATTTTGATTGACATCATGGTTTCATTTTATCCTACAAGAAAATCACCTTCTGATTTCGTATTTGGTGGCAATTTGAAGCCCTTAAAGTATGTATTATTTCTAATAATAGAAATGGTATTATCTCTAATAAATTATTATTATTCAATAATTTTGAAATTATATTTGTTATAATGTCAGGGCCTTTTTAAAAATATAAAAAATAATTTCTATTTAAAAGTGATAAGAAAGAAATATTTGTTATAACAATGTAAATCTTATTATTATTATTTAATAATTTAAAAATATAATTATTCATTAGATAAAATTATATATTTATAATAATAAAATACAGGAGTTCAATTTGTTTTTCTATTATTATTTATGTAATTTTAAATTATATAATTTATAATATTGTTATTTATTATAGTTTTGAGTATTGTATTAGAATTCATGATATTATAATTCATATTTTATTTTCGATGCATAAGTTGCAAGTAGTGGAATATATTTTTTTTAATATTATTTATAGATCTTATGTCATATTTAATGAGATATATGTATGATTATTATCAAAGTAATGTTTACTTAATATTGATTTTTATAAATAATCTTACAAAAAATATTATCATATATTATTATTTTTTAAATAACTTTAATTTAATTACTTAAATAACTAAAATTAAATCAAATCATGTTTCTTAAATACCCCTCACTTCAAAAAAAATGAATAACCTTTAGCAAATTACATTAAATTAAATAAATATTATAGTTAAATTTTAAACATCTTTGGTTTTGTCAGTCAAGACATAACCATCCATTTGAATTACTTGTAAGTTTTACTCTACATTTACTAAGGCAAATAATTATATTCCAAATAGTATAAAGGTGTATGATTATATAATTAGTTAAATTATACTAGAAGAGATAAATTTGTAGAGAGAGAAAAAGAGAGAGAGATAGAGACAGAGAATAGAGGTGGAGACAAAAATTGAAAGAGAGAGGATAGACAAGAGAGAGAGAATGAGAGAGAAATATAAGATATGGAAAGGGAAAGTGAGATAGATAAAAGGAAAACTAACTTTCAATTTCAATTAGTTGACATTTAAAAAAATCAATTTATAAATTAATATGTAATAATAAATAGAATTTAAATAATACATATTATCCTTGTATGAATTTAAATATAATTTAATTATATAATAAATAATATTTATTTAATGTATACATTATTATGGAATATTTAATAAGCTTTAATTAATATTTAGTATGAATTATAAAGTTGAATATAATATAATTATACAACAAGTATTATATTGTATTATATTTATATGTTCTTTTAATTTGTATAAAATTAAAAGAATATTTAAATAATACATATTATCCTTGTATGAATTTAAATATAATTTAATTATATAATAAATAATATTTATTTAATGTATACATTATTATGGAATATTTAATAAGCTTTAATTAATATTTAGTATGAATTATAAAGTTGAGTATAATATAATTATACAACAAGTATTATATTGTATTATATTTATATGTTCTTTTAATTTGTATAAAATTAAAAATATTAATTAATAAAATATAATTAATTTTTATTTAGTAATTTTTATTATAGAATATAATATATAATATTCTATACAATATTAAATATACTTCGATTATATAATGTAATTTGTATACATATTAAATATTTTTCTACCTAAATACATTCATTAAATTAATTATTAAAAAAAAATTATAAAATGTTTATATATATTATATATTGTATTAAATTTAATGTTATTTTTTTGTTTCATATTAAAATATATTAATTGTATAATTGTATTTACTAGTTATATTATAAAATATAATATATATATATAATAAAAAAATTATAATTAATTATTAGTTATTGTTTAATATACTATATATTTAAAAACTTACATTGAAATTAAAATGTCCTTGAAAGTAATAAAATTGAAGAGCTCGACGGATAAGATATTATGTCTATTGGGTGAGTGTACTAAATTCGGGTACAAAAAGAAACCAAATAAATAATTTTGAAAAAACACATTCATCTTATGTAAAATTTATTATAACATGCACATATAATATGCTATTATAACAAAAAAAAGCATATCTATCATTGTTGTGACTACTTGAGATCTTTGCAAAGAAATGTTAAAAATTGAGTTGTTTTCTTAGCTTAATACTATGTAAAACTTTAATATTGTTGATCTAAATAAGCTTTTCCTTTTGTTACATATTCTTTGTGGGTGATTATCTTGATTAGTCCATTTTATTGTTTGTAGAATGTAGACAGAAGTTGATAGAAGAATTAGACAGGGTATTAGAAAGATTACACAAGCATATATTGTGGAGTAACCCTTTCAGGAAAAAATCTCCACCAAGAATTATTCTATTATTCAATCTCTGTATTAGATTACAATAGCTCCAAATCTTACTTGAGAATGCCTTTTTTGCCTTCACCAAAACTTCTTCACAACCTACAATAAAACTGATAATCACTCTCTTCAACTTGCTTGAGATAAATAGGCTTTAATCAGCTTTGTAAACTCAACATGAGTTACAATTACAATGCTCAAGCCCCATCCCTAAAAGGTAAGCCTATCTCATGCAAATAGGGTTATCCCGTGAAGAAAAATGTCAAATGGTAATCTTCATGCATTTGGGCATCCCAAACTGAAGTGGCAACTAAACCTTTGTTCTGTAAATATCTCCAAGGCTTCATCCTCAAAGTAGGTGCCCAAAATTAATCCTACTTAACTGAGCCTTCAGAAATATCTCAACATGTAAAGGAGGTAATTCCAAGAAAGCAACTTGGGTGCCCAAGTTGGCTCCAAGTCATTTCTTGTTAACTAAAACATTTACTAACCACCATTCATGCAAGAATGGTCATCCCCTATTAATTGGAGGTAGTCCCTATTATCTGCCATGCAACTCAAGTTATTAGCCATGCATTCCAAGTTAACTGAAGTCAACTAGCATTCAACTAAAACTAACTAAAGATAATTGAACCATAACTGAACTGAACTAAATTGAACTGAGCTAAACTGAACTAAACTAAACTAAACTAAACTAAACTAATTCTAAACTAAACTAAACTAAACTAAACTAAACTAAATTGATCTGAACTGAACTGAACTTCATGCATGCAAACATCAAACCCTAACTCCTAGGATCTTTACATGCATTCAGAAGTATTATCTCTTACTCTGAATAGTTAATTGAACTCAAGGTGACTGTCACCTTACCATGTGGGTGGCCCATGTGCCCCTATTATTTAGGAACTCACAATGGACACCCGCACATGCTCCTAACATTTAGAATTAATTACAAATTTCAATTAACATGATTATTTCATCAAATATTAATCTCTTCCTAATCCTAGTGTTGATGAACACATTCCAAGGACTTAGGAGATACATGAAATAAATAATGTTTAGGATTGCAATTAAATGGCATCCTATTCTCAACATTCTCCCACTTGACATTATACATTGCAATTATTCTAAACAAGGAATAATAATTTTAAATCAAGTGCAAGACTCAAGTCCAATGGCCTTCCTGGACCTACTAATCAACCCATGCTAACTTCAAATGCAACCTACATAATCATGAAGCTTCCAAGCAAATTATTAAAACCAAGAGAACTTATCTGGTTTCATAAGATAATTTGTAACATTAATTAAAGTGTCAACTTTCTTAATTAATACCTTCCCATTATCAACTAAACCAATACCTTTCCTAAGTCTTTGTATCCAAACCACCTCTTTGGAGGCATGTTAAACTTTTGAGTGTGTTGAACTCATGTTTAACCAAGGTGTAGGCTCCTCTATCTTTTCTGTTGAAAAAAAAATTCTTACAAGTAACCATTCCAACAAATATATCTTACCATAAGAGAACTCCAACCTCACCTATTTCTCCAAGTATCCATGAGGACCTATAACCAACCAATCTATGCCAATCTCCAAATGCAACACAACACTTTCATGAAGTAATCAAGAAAATGATTAATGTACCCAATACTTAAGAGAATTACACAAGATCAATCTCAAAGCTCCAATCATGAATTAGGAACATAAACATGACATTCATGATCTAACCATCTCCTCCTAGGAGATCACATGCACCATAACATACTTATACATCTTGGTCTCAAGAGAACATGTAATATGCCAAACTCTAAACTAGCATCAAGAGTATAACATGACATCATAACAAATACACTCTAAACCAAGAAACCATATCTTAAATCACATGGAGATAACCTTACCAATGATGCATCCATGTCACTACCAACAACTCCCACTGAACCGTGGTACCGAGTCACACATGGCATCGTGACTACCATCCTCTTCATGAAGATCACTATATCCTACCAAAGCTCCCACTGAATTGTGATACCGAGCTATACATGGAAATAAGATAAACATCAAACCATTACTTTCAAAAGCATATGGAATTTCAAACATTTCCTCATGATCAAAATTATCATAACATGTACCATGCCAGAACTCTAAACTGTTAATCAAGAGTATACCATGACATATAATAACAAAACCATCCTACAACCAAGAATCCACTTCATTGCCAAATTCTCCCACTGAACCGTGATACTAAGAAATCCCATGGCATCATGATGCACATAATCAAAACCACATTTTTTTCATAAGCTCACACCAAACCTGTGAATCCAAGCTCTTAATGACACATGATAAATATCCTCTAAAACAAGAATATATACCTCTTGTAACAAACTTATTTTCCAAAATCAATAATAACAAAAATAGTAAAAGCTCCCACTACAACCAAAAAACCTCCAATCTTTTAAGAGAAAGGCGTCCCAATACTCTACCCAACCTTAGCTCTGATACCAAATGTTGAAAATTGAGGTGTTTTCTTAGCTTAATACTATGTAAAACTTTAATATTGTTGATCTAAATAAGCTTTTCCTTTTGTTACATATTCTTTGTGGGTGATTATCTTGATTAGTCCATTTTATTGTTTGTAGAATGTAGACAGAAGTTGATAGAAGAATTAGGCAGGGTATTAGAAAGATTACACAAGCATATACCGTGGAGTAACCCTTTCAGGAAAAAACTCCACCAAGAATTATTATATTATTCAATCTCTGTAGTAGATTGCAATAGCTCCAAATCTTACTTGAGAATGCCTTTTTTGCCTTCACCAAACTTCTTCACAACCTACAATAAAATTGATAATCACTCTCTTTAACTTGCTTGAGATAAATAGGCTTTAATCATCTTTGTAAACTCAACATGAGTTACAATTACAATGCTCGAGCCCCATCCCTAAAAGGTAAGCCTATCTCATGCAAATAGGGTTATCCCGTGAAGAAAAATGTCAAATGGTCATCTTCATGCATTTGGGCATCCCAAACTAAAGTGGCAATTAAACCTTTGTTCTATAAATATCTCCAAGGCTTCATCCTCAAAGTAGGTGCCCAAAAGTAATCCTACTTAACTAAACCTATAGAAATATCTCAACATGCAAAGGAGGTCATTCCAAGAAAGCAACTTGTGTGCCCAAGTTGGCTCAAAGTCATTTCTTGTTAACTGAAACATTTACTCAACACCATTCATGCAAGAATGGTCATCCCCTATTAACTGGAGGTAGTCTCTGTTATCTATCATGCAACTCAAGTTATTAGCCATGCATTCCAAGTTAACTGAAGTCAGCTAGCATTCAACTAAAACTAACTGAAGATAACTGAACCATAACTAAATTGAACTGAACTAAACTGAACTTCATGCATACAAACATCAAACCCTAACTCCTAGGATCTTTACATGCATTTAGAAGTGTTATCTCTTACTCTGAATAGTTAACTGAACTCAAGGTGACTATCACCTTACCATGTGGGTGCCCCATGTGCCCCTATTATTTAGGAACTCACAATGGACGCCCTCACATGCTCCTAACATTTAGAATTAATTACAAATGTCAATTAACATGATTATTTCATCAAATATTAATCTCTTCCTAATCCTAGTATTGATGAACACATTCCAAGGACTTAGGAGATACATGAAATAAATAATGTTTAGGATTGCAATTAAATGGCATCCTATTACCAATAAGAAAAGCTCAACCTTTTTTTTCTTACAAATAGCATTTGCAAGAACCTTCTAAGTAATTTTACACTACCAAATCATAAAAGAGGTAGGTAATAGGATTTTAATGTTTTTTTATCAAATTTTATTTGCATTTTGATGAATTTTTTATTTTTTTAAATATTTTTTTTATTATATATATTTTTTGTAAACCTTATCCCAAACCTAATTTAGAGAGGAATTGCTTAAAGATAACCTTACATCACCTGAATAGATCCTTGTAACACCTAAGATGATCTATTAGGGAAATTAGGAAAAAAAAATGAATTACAAAATTGAGGGCATTCAAAGAAAATGTCTACCATGTATCACTTATAAGTACACTAGAAGCAATGATGAAGTAAAATGATTAAATGAAAATTAAAATACACTAATGCAAAACTCATAGATCTATTTATATTGTCAATTTTAGTCTACAAGTTTATCTTACAATAAAGTGAAAAAAAAAAAAAGATAAAAGAGGCCAAATGTGTACTCTTTTTAATAATATAAAAAGTAATGCACCCATTGTTGTGAATTTAAAGAGATTCCATATACATTGGTACAATCACAATTACATAAAAAAATATTTTTTGGCACAAGTGGTAGATGGTCTTTGACCAACCTCCTTGTAACAAATATGAAGTTTTACTATATTTTAAGAAAAAATTACTATAAGTTTTTCCTTTACAAACTTCTTAACTATTTTAATAAAGGTTTCTAGGGTATAGATGGAGGCTCTATCCAAAATAGTGGGATCTTGCTAGGCAAAAACTGTCAATAAAAACCACTACCCCCAAAAAATTTCTATCATGTTGCCATCAATCATTAAGGAGACTATGGAGGTGCAAAATGAATGTAATTTTTAGTCTTATGGACACCTTATATTGCATGGCACACAGATGTCTCAATATCATAGTTCAACATAATTTCATTTAACATGACCATCTTATTCCAATAATATTTCCTCCCACATATGTTATAGTTGTTATCATATTTAATTTGGAAGAGGTCATGATCCACAATATGTAGAGAGTGTCACCCCCCATAACTGCACTTATTTTTATTCATATATTGCTCGAGCTTAGAGAGTGATCCAATAGTACATGAAGAATCAAATAATATGGTGATCACCAATAAGTTAGCACATGATTTATTCAGTGATCATGCAAACGTATTTTTATAATAATTTATAACATATATATTACATATTACACTTAAAATTTTAGCATGTACGTTGATTTCTAATTGTAGAGTTAAATTACAAATATATTTATTATATATTTCAAGTTCTAACCTTATAGAGTCGTACAACATTAACCATTCCAACAAAGAGTTATGTTGTCCTATCTATCTCAAATATAAATTTCAAATATATATTACAATTATTTAATATGTATTTTATATTTAGGATAATAAATTTAATTTTTGAAAATGTTCTTTTTTGAATAGGTGGATAATACACCATCGTCCAACATATATGTATGTTTGTAGTGTCAATCATGACATCAATTAGATATTTTTTGGAAGTGAATGTTTAAATACAATGCATCATTGGCTTGGTAGCATGGAAGTTGTGTCAGTAGAAGCAATGGAAGTTGATTGAGAGTTAAAGGGACAACTAGTAGACAAGTGAGTTGGGTAGTGTTTGGAAGTGTGAGGTCCCTTTTCATAGTCGTAGTGGAGTTTCCTTTTCCCATTGTGTAGTCATCCCCTTCCCTAGGCATAATTTTTCATATTGTGGTAATGATGAGAGACTAGATCTCTATTCCCTTGGGTGATGGTTTATACTGATAGTAGTGTGGATATTTATTATTGCTTAATGGATTTCTTTGGTGGGTGATTCATTTATGGACCTATGTGTCATTAATAAACCTATTGGTTAGTTCAATTTATATTATGATGTGATTATAATAGTTAGGGAAGTGGTGTTTGAGATGCTAGTTATTGAAGTTTTCTTATGCAGGTAGTTTGGAGGTAGTTCTATAGCTGCCTCTTGGTAATCATTTGGTAGCTATCATGATGGCTATTTGAGGATAGTGACCCTTCACTTTCTAGTAGCATGGATTATATAAAATTGGGATTAGAAACGGCATCAAAGGAAACACAATTCAAATAAAATGTGAAATATGAATTGAATATAGGATTCTTTGTGTTTAATAGTTGTTTGGGACACCATTATATCCCTTCAAGACTATTACACATTGCTAAAAGTTTGAACAATATTCATTTTAGATGGAATAATCTTTATAGATCCAATGAGTTGGAAATTGAAGAAGATGTTATGGTGTACAAAATATAAATCTAATTTTCTTATGGTTGAAAAATTGAAGAGGTCATTTGTTGTAAAAATTCATGTAGTTGGTTGAACTCTTTTAGGAATAGCATGGTGGACCATGTGGATTCAATACAAAGATATTTATTCAAGTGGGTGTGTAGATGATATTCACTATATCTAAGTCTAGGATAGCTAGTGGTAGTTGAAGGAATAGTTGTTTGTAGTTCATGTCATATTTAAGGTAATGTGATAATGATTATTGTAATCCCTATTGAGGTAATGTAATTTAACCATTCTCCATATATTGATTAGTGGAATGAGGAGTTGAAGATCACTCTTAGTAGAGTTTTATTATTCCAATTACAAGGTTTACCTATATGTTTCTTATATTACAATTGTGTACAATTATTTATTTTAGATGAATATTAGGTAGTATTCTTGTGCTTATTTTGGGTTGAACATGCATATGCTCTTTTTCATCTAAGTTAGCTAGTAGAGTACTCATCAATTAAATTTACGTGTTGATGTATTAGAGTGTGGCATCACCACCCTGCATTATTGATCACATATGGCTTATTCCATTGGAATTAGTGTATTTAATGATGTTCCCATGAGTAATGGTGTATTATTATTATTGAGAATATAAATAAAGAATATTATTAATTTCAAATGCATTCCATTTTAAACATTCTTGTTCAACTCTCAAATAAGATTCCTACTTGGTATGAAATGTATGAGTACTAACATAATTTCTTAAAGAAAGCATGACATATATGAATCATAAACATAAATATGAAAATTTAATCATTTTTATTCTTAGAATTACTCTTAAATATACATTCTTTGGAAGTTGTAACAAATGTGTTTGAAGCTACAACAAGTGTTTGAAGTTGTGAAATGTGCAATACAAAATCAACATGTGTGTTTGAAGTTGCAACAAGTGTATGAAACTATAAAATGTGCAATGTAGAATACAAATTGAATTTATAGGCATTTGAGGGTATATGTGGAGCAAGTGGAAGGATTTGAATTATTGGAAGGAATTTGTATTACACATATATGAAATTAATGAGAGAAGTAACATGAAATCCAATTTGAATATTATGTATCATTTTGATTTGAGAGGTGTTGTGTGAGGGTTTGAATAGGGTTGGAAATATTTATTAATGGTTGATATGATTTGAAAGATTGTGTAACGCCCCACCAAGGAACCCTAGAGAACAACACAAAACATGACTAAACAACAAAACAATTTTAAAAAAAAAATAGAATAACAGTGAAATTCATGATATAACATAACATACATTATAATCCTAAGTCCTCTAAGGTTCCATCACTACGCTACTAACTTATCTATAATTCAAGAACTAGAATTATTTCATTAGCTAATGAGCTAACATGATTTGTCTAATTATAATCAAGTTCATTTTAATCCACCACATTAAATGATTCTACAATAAGAACTTCCATAGCATGTCATCAGATAAACAACATTAAAGATCATTTATAAATAACTAACAAGTATAAACAAATTTCTTTACATGAGAGTACATCATAATTTACATTACATCATTACATTGTTTATAATAATGCTTCCCTGAATACAATTGGGAAGAATACATCAATTTACAGTAAATGGTACAATTGGAATACAATCCATTACATATACATAAAATGCTTTCTTCTCAAACTGAAACATGAACTGGAATCTGCTACATAAAGTTCAACCTCCACGCAATCAAACAACAACAAGGGAACCCAATGGAGGAAAAAGCACCAACCTCCCGACCATGTGGAACCCTATGGTCCACCCCCTGTGCTAGGAGATAACACAAGGTCCCACTACATACAAACAACAGTCAAGAAGACAATAGGCTAACATAACCAAGGGATACACATGACTCCAACACAACACTGCATCAACATTAACATCACATACAACACAT
This sequence comes from Sequoia sempervirens, assembly GCA_007258455.2. Lineage (NCBI taxonomy): Eukaryota > Viridiplantae > Streptophyta > Pinopsida > Cupressales > Cupressaceae > Sequoia > Sequoia sempervirens. The sequence continues at coordinate 2,586 of VDFB02165232.1, read as the reverse complement.
ACATTTCTTCCAAAGGCACACACACAACATAAGGGGTAACATAACTAGGGAATGCTAGACTTCAATAGGGAAGAGTGTCATCACATGGTCCTGACATGGATTGTCATGGCAGTCTCACACTAGACCCTGACCCCCATCTATGGTTGTCCTGGTAAACCTTTCACTAAGTCTCGGCTCCATAGGATGACACATGTGGAACCAACATTCATTTTGTGGGGACAAGAAAGTTGATCTTGCCAACTAGGCCTTCTCAACCCATCCTTAGCCTAAAAGAGCACTACATGCATGGGTGAGACATCCATTATCTTATTTATGTGAAAATTACCCATTACCTCCCCCCCAATTCATTAATTAGGTTATCACTGGATTAAGAAACTCTCCAATGGGTTGTCCTAGTCACCACTTTGGGTTTTGGCCCCCATTGAGAGCCACTCTCCCTACTTGCAACTAGTAAACCCTACAAGACAAGCAAGGAAAAAACCATCTTGCACACTTATCAAATTCACATGTAACCCACACACAGAGTAAGGCATTGACCATCTCGCTCACCTATCCCAATCACAAGAATGAAAGTGTAGTGCAAGGCATTGACCCTCACACACATCTCAAATACAATCCAACCACTTCCAAAATAAAACAATCATAAAACCCAACATACAAGATACTCCAGCTAAGCCTCTGGAAGACTACCATTAACCACTTTACACCAAAGACTCCTACTTAAAAAATAATCCAAATAATCAACACAAAACTTCATACAAGCAGCTAATCCAATATTGCAATCATGAAATACATGGTGGGTTTCCAACTCGACTATTAAATAATTATAAAAGCAATCGGTATTCATAATTGGGCGGGTGCATGAAGTTGGTCGCACTTTTGTGGCCAAATGGGAAAAAAATTTGGAAAGAGATAACGCGAGCACATTATGTGATTTTAAAAGAAAAAAAAAAGTGAAATCTATATCATTTGCTTTTTACTGTTTCTCAGCTCTGCCCACGGCCAAAAACCCTCACTTTCGCGCTCACGTTCTAGGAGGAAGGATTTCTACAAATTTCATCAAGAACAGTTGGATTTTGTTTGCAAATATGGCACCACCACGATGAAGAGATGCGGGAGGTAAATATTATTTGCTATTTGTTTTGAATTTGTTAGTTTGAAATTGATTTTGTTTGTTTTAGGTTAGATTAGATTGTTTTTTTTTTAATTTGTAGGAAATCCTACAACTCCTCAACAAGAAGAGGAGGTAAATTGTCAACAGCAAAATCCTCAACAAAATCAACCTCCCCCACCATTCTCTCAATTCCCTCTTGACACTCAAGAAAATTTGAGGAGTGAAATTGAGAACAATAGAAAATAACTTAAGGATCTTATCAGTAGGTTGAGTGATCCAAATGCTTCAACCACAGAAAGAATGCTTCTAGCAAATTCATTGAAAGACATGTTAAAAAATGTAGATGCAATCACCCAACAAATATCTGGATGGCAAGATAGGAGGCAGACAGCCAAGGCATATTATGGAGACAAATTATCATATAAACAAGTAAAAGATTTAAAAATTACTAAAGGTGATTTGTGCTCTCTATTCACTGACCCTAAAACAAATCAAAATCTTACCCTTAATGCAAAGAGGTTTCCTATTCATTGGTGCCACCACCAAGAGATTAAGAACTATTTTTATGAAAGATGGTATATGGTCTTTGATTACCCACCGTGCAATAATTGTGAAGTCCCCCAATATTTTCTTAGGAAACTATACAGTGAGTTTGTATTGAACCAAATTTCAAATTATTTTGATATGAGGGAGTTCCAAGAGAGAGGTGGGGGGTCAGCTCAGGATAGGCCCGATGCACATCCGGATCCTACGCAGGAAACGACCTCTCGCTAGGCTGCCTCGTGAGCAGATTGTGATGCCTGTCGTTGCGAAGGAGAGTGTTGACATAGAGACATTGCAAGCGATCACAACTTTGACCCGGAGTGTCATCCATCACACTAGCCCTATTGTACAGTGCCATCCAGGGGAGTCTTCAGGTGGTGGCCTTCGAACCCATGTGTGTCAATCTTGTGGGGCGACTTGTTCGTATGACCCTACTGGCACTCAAGAGGGTGCTACGCAGGATCCATATGCTACTATGCAGCCTAATCTGTATGCATCTATGGGGATGGAGAGGGTGGCTGACATTTTGCATGATGCATATGGCATTGACACTCAGGTAAAATTCATCATGTTCATTTAATTTAATTTATTAAATTTTGATTGTGAAATGCAAGATTAACTAATTTAGTTTTATTATTTTAATAAAATTGCAGGGTCACAGTGTAGAGACTAGATACACCAATCATCCACATACATATTTTTGTAGTACACCTATCAGTGGGGTATGTAAAGTTAGTAAACAATTATAAATTTATTACATGTGTTAATAGCATTGTTTTTACTTAATGGTATTTTAATATGTGATTTTGATGTTGAACAGTAGTACCGTTGAGGTTTCAAGGAAACACCTCCTGAAAGTGCCGATTTGATCAAACATCTACTCTGAGGTAATATAGAATTTAAAGAGAACTTAAGTAATGAATTCTAAG
>VDFB02165230.1:0-11469 GCA_007258455.2 Sequoia sempervirens | reverse complement strand
GTATGAAGGTTTAATTCAAGGCTTGGAATGGGCAAGGAGAAGAGGGATTGGCTGCTTGCAAGTGTACGATGACAATGAGCTGATTGTAAATCAGGTAAGGGGTCTACATGTTACTAAAAATGATGTCTTAAAATCCTACAAACACAGAGTGTGGGACATGATAGAGGAGTTTGATGCTTTTAATATGGTTTCTATTCCTAGGGATCAAAATAAACATGCAAATAGATTAGCTACAATTGGTGCTCAGGTTGATATCTCAAGTGAGATTAGGAAAGAAAAGGTGCAACCATATGTTAAGATAGTCATTAGACCTTCTATTCCTGATAATAACATTCATTGGAAAGTTTTTGAGAGTGATGAATAGGTATTGAGCTTTATGCTGCAAGAAGATGAATTTTCAGCAGTGAACCAAGACAAGATCAAGCAACAATATGATGATCAGATCATCCAGTTGAGGACTAACAAGCTGACCAAGGGTCTAGTCACCTTGGAATCCATTTTTAGCACTGATGACCAGCTGAAAAAGAGTAAGACCAGCATGTAGGTCAAAGAAGAACATTATGAAGAGCTTGAAATTTTCAAAGGTAAGCTCCTTAAAGTTGGTAAAATCTGCTCATATGCAAATAGGAAAGCTTTCATTGTTCTTTGTCAAGAGTTTCAAGATGTATTTGCATGGGAATATTTTGATTTAAAAGGTTTTGATCTCCAAATTTCCCAACATACCATAGAGCTAGAGCCAAATGCAAAACCTGTTAGTTAAAAATAGAGGCCTTTAAACCCCAAACTTGAGCCTCTTATGGTAAAAGAACTAACCAAGCTAGTTGAGGGAGACATCATTTTTCCAATTAAACATACCTCACGAGTCTCTAACCTTGTCCCTGTTAGAAAGAAAAATGGAGAGATTAGGCTTTGTGTTGATTTTAGAGACCTTAATAGAGCCTCATTAAAGGATCATTATCTGTTGCCCTCAATGGAGCAGATTCTGCAAATAGCAATTGGTTCAAAAAGATTCTCATTACTTGATTGTTATTCAGGCTATAACCAAGTCTTAATCAAAGAGGAAGACCAGTATAAGACTACCTTCACCACAAAATGGGGCATGATGGCTTAGAAAAGGATGCCATTTGGCCTGTCCAATGTTGGTACCACTTTTTAGAGGGAAATGGACATGAAATTTCAAGGTCTGATTCATAAAGTTGTGCTCATTTACCTTGATGATGTAACAGTGCTTTCCAAGAAGGTTGATGAACATATTTAACATTTGAAGCAAGTATTTGAGAGGTGTAGGGAGTTTGGTATATCCCTCAACCCCAAAAAATGCATCTTTGTTGTCCATGAAGGCAAGATTTTGGGACATATAGTGTCAAAACAAGGGATCACTATTGATCTAGAAAGAGTAAGTTCCATTTTGGATTTTCCTTTACCCAACCATAAAAGGGGGCTGCAAAGTTTTCTTGGCATAATTAACTTCATTAGGAGGTTTATTCCTGATATTGCTAATCTTTTGAAACCACTAATTGCCATGTTGAAGAAGAATACAAATTTCAACTAGACCAAAGAGGCCAAGCACAATTTTGAAGTTATAAAGGAGGCCTTATCAACAACTCCTACTTTGGTAAACCTAAACTTTTCAAAAGACTTCATTTTGTATGCCTATGGTAGCATTGATATCATTTCTGCAATGTTGGTACAAAAAAATGATGTTGGCTTAGAATAACTTATTGCCTTTTTTAGTCAACATTTAGAAGAGTATGAAAAAAGATATACTTTTGTAGAGAAACATGTACTTGTTGCCATCAGAAGTCTAAAAAATTTTAAACCTCTGATTTCTAATAGAAAAATACATTTAATGGTTGCTCACCCCAGTGTGAAGGAATTCTTATTAATTAGGGATCTGAATGAAAAGAGGGTTGGGTGGATTACAAAGGTCATGGAATATGACATTGACATAAAGGTAACAAAGCTTGTAAGGGGTTGTGTGAACAACTAGCCACAGGAGCTGGAAGTGAAGAAAAGACAGAAAAAAGGCGGTTCTGGTTGCTGATAATGAACTTACAACTGATGCACCAACAAGTGTAGGTTGGGTGCAATATATGACTCATTTTTTGCAAACTGCTGAGTGTCCACCAGGTTTGGATAAAGCTAAATGGAGGTATTTCAGACTGCAATCCATTCCTTATGTGTTGGTTGGTAACGTTTTTTCAGAAAAGATCTTAATGGTGTGCTTTTAAGGTGTATTGATCAACATCAAGTAGATAAAGTGCTTCATGAGTTCCATGATGGAACTGCCGAGGTTAATCTTTTCCCAAGAAAAATTGCATGGAAAATAATGAGAGTTGGCTATTATTGGCCAAGCTTGTTTAAAGATTCCCATGATTGGGCTAGAAAGTGTGTAAAATATGCCATTTTTGTAGGCAAAGAGAGGTTGCCAGCTTTACCATTGCAGCACATTCAAGTAGAACAACCCTTCATGAGATGGGGAATTGATTTTATAGGTACCATTAACCCACCTTCAAGTGTAGGCCACAGGTGGGTACTTATTGCAACTGATTACTTCACAAGATGGACTGAAGTAGTGGCCTTAAAAGAAGCCAACGAAAGTGTTATTTTGAATTTTTATGATGATTTAGTAACCAAATTTGGGGGTACCTGAATCAATCATTTCTGATAATGCTTTAGAGTTTGTTGGTTTAAGAGTGAGTGATTGGGATATCAAGATGGTATTCACTTGAGTACATGATTAAAATATTACCCTCAAGGTAATGGTTTGGCTGAATCAACTAACAAGAACTTGATCAGAATCATCAAAAGTATTTTGGAGGATAACCAGAGAACTTGGCACAACAAGTTAAAATCTGCCTTGTGGGTAGATAAAATAACTCCAAAAAGAACCATTGGAAATTCCCCTTATATGTTGGTATATGGTAAAGAGGCAAGGCTACCTTTATCTTTTGAGCTTCCAACTCTTGGTATAATGAACTAGCTTGAAATGTTTGAGGAGGAAGATCCAATGGTGGTCAGATATGCATAGCTCATGGAGCTGGATGAAACAAGAGATAGATCCATGAAAACAATGGAGCTGCATCAACTCCAAACAATGAGATTTTTTGAAAAAAGAGCAACACCCAAGGTGTTCAGAGAAGGAGATGTTGTACTTAAGTGGGATGAGTTAAAGAGAAGGCCTAGAAAGCACACTAAATTTGATAGCAAGTGGAGTGGCTCGTTTGTCATTACTGAGTGCAAGGAGCACAATGCTTTTCAATTTTAAACAATGGATGGAGAAGCTCTTCCTATCCTAGGCAATTGGATACACCTCAAACTCTGTTTTGAGGTATGATCTAGATCTACCTTGTACAAATTAGAATAGGTCTTTATTTCCTCTAAGTGTTGTTGCACATTAGTTAGAATGCATTTTTTAGTTTTCCCTAAGTGTTGTTTTACATAGTTAGGTAGTTTTCTTTGTTTTTTGGTGTGTTTTGAATAAGTTTCAAAAGTTTCTCATTTTGGTCTAGTGAGTTACAACAACATACAATGTTTTTTTTGAGTTGTGTCAGCTTTTAGATGACTTAGTACCCAATGGATAAGGTTAAGGAAACTGGTCAAGACATTTAGTAGGAAAACATATAGCAGATGTCACCAAAAATGTTACCTAATTTTGGCTTCTAGCTAAATCAGATAACTTATTGTTTCTTTTGTGTTTACATTTAAACATTAAAAGATACATCATTTTCTGCTAAATTTCATTTATGTGCACAAAGGAGATTGTCAAAATAGATTGCATTATTCTAGTTTTGCAATTACATACAAATAATAAAGAGAACCAACATGTATTGCAAATGTAATATTTATTAATGATCATAAGTGTATAATTTCCCTCACAAGCTAAGGGACTAGCTATTCTAATGCTTATAAAGAAAAGACTATATGCCTATAGATAAATAGAAAATAAATGCACATAAAATGAAAAGGGACCCATCATTGCCTGGTGGAATGACGAATCATGTTGGCTTGGTCTAGCATCATCTCAGTCTTTCCCACTTGTCCTCCTTCCATTTGACACTCTCCTCATTGCTCCTAGTTTTCCTGCATCTAAAAAAAGAGTGTTGTTAGATCAATGAAAGGTCACTGATCAAAATATGTGCAAAACATCCATAAATGTGTAATCTGATTTCCATAAGTATTAAAATAGACAACATACTATAAGTGTATAGGAAAGCAAGAAAAGAGTGATCAAACACACCTATGATATGTTTTGTTTATCTAATTGATTTATTCCTTGTGTAGACTTAGGACAAGTATTGTTACTATTTTTATTCAACTAATGACAACATGTGGAGTAAAATGTGGCTCCCATAAGGGTTGAGCCAATCATATTGCCCTCTTATGTTTTAGGAGGGATAGGAAATTGAGAAACTTGATCAAATCAATGATAAATATATTCTTGATGCATTAAATCAATATGGAATCACACCAGTTGACCAACTTTCATTATCAGATTCAAAAGATGCAACAAATAATGTGAATTTTCAAGAGAGTTACCCTTCATCTTTTCACAATGAATCAATCAATAGGCTGCCATCATGTCAAAAGGAGTGTGTATTTTGCTGGATATGTCTTTCAATTTATTAAGTGGAACCAAGATCCACTTTATTAAAGAAGTAAATGATTTATGTGATGCATCAAGTTCAATTATGCATCCATATAATGATAATGAAGAAGATATCAAGTCATGTTTGAAACCATCATCAGTCATATGGGGTAGAAAATAAGAACAAGGACAATCATGCCTTGTTGCATCAAGAGACATAGTTCAAGTCATCTCACTTCAATCCTATTGAACAAGCACACATCACTTAGGATGGTGAGTTTTTAGGTCACTTAGGATGGTGAGTTTTTAGGTCATCACCATAAATGACACATGTTTTCCCAATAAGATTAAAGCAAGAGGAATGGTAGTGAGTACTAATATTCATTAAGCAATCATGAAACATAGAGATGAAACTCATTTTTGAAACCAAGGTCATGATGCCAAGTGAGTATAAAAATGACTTTTAAGAGTTTGCAAAGGGTAGTCTTGGATGGATAAGAGGACAACAACAATGATCTCATGAAGGGACAACAATAATGAGTGCATGCTACAGGGCAGCAAGGGGAGATTTTCTTAGTTTCAAGTAAGAGCTATTAGGCATTGTCAAAATGCAATCAGTAGGCCATGACTCTTCAATGGGAAATAATTTCATTAAAATATGCATTCACATGTGCCATTGATCAATTCATATGGTGGACAGATGAAATAATTCCTAAACAGAAGAGATGCATTTTATTTATATCAAATGGTTTCACTTTGCAAATGAATAAAGAAGTGCAATGTGTTGAAACAACTATATGCATTCTGAAATGGAAAACATTGAGCTAGAGGACAATGTATCTCAAATAACTGTGATTGCTAAAATAACAACATGGTCTACAATAGCAACCTTGCAAATAATCACTTTGAAATATGTGGATAAGGATTGGGGCAGTCACAAAGCAACATGGTCATGTATTGGAAGCATAAATAGGAGGCATCAATGCTCAATATCAATAAACAGTTCAATAGATGGAGATGAAGGAAACTCCTTGTGAAGCATAGATACAAAGTAAGGCAAACAATGATGTTGAGATGATAGGCACAACCCAAAAGACATGGTTAAGCAATCTTGGTTCAAAACTTTCAAGTGGGAATTCATTGCAAATGATGTTAAGATACAATAAGTCTCCATGAACTCAAAGAGCTAGGCACTCACATGTTTCCAGCTTTTGAAACAACAATAAACAAAGTGGAGTAGCCCCAAGCATCATCATTGCAAAATACAATTTGGAGGAAATGTGTTTCACAAAGGATGTTGACATTGAACATTTGAAAGCATTGGAAGGAGACAAACAATTAAGTAATGTAAGACAGTGCACAATGAAGGAGACAGTCAAATAGCTACCACAAGCATCAAGTAACCATACATAAAAGACCAAACAGTCAAAGATGCTCAAATTGAATGGGAAAAAGGTATTGAACATGTTTTATTTTGTATCCAAGATGAATATCATTCTTTCAATATTGTTGCTTTTCAAATGGTCAAATAGGCTATTGCCTATCAGTAAGTCTGAATGTTTTCATTTAAAGACCAAGCCAGCATGTTAAGAAGGAATCAACAAAAGAGTTCAACCATTTGATATCAACTCATCAACACTGAGTTGCAAGACAATGCATTTCAAATAACTATGAACAAGTGGAATAGTTCTTGATCATTACAGTAGCAAGACAAGTGATAGTGCTATAACAATGAACAATGACAATCTTCTATGATAAGAGTCAATGCATTAAGAACAAAGATACAAATAGTGATATTGTGAGTACGGTTGTACAAAAAAGAACAAAGTACATTTATTGGAAGACAACCATAATATTTTGGCAATCATCATGCCATGAGAACAACATACAAGAGACTAATGGGTATAAGTAAGGCCTCTGTAAGGTGCAGGTCTGTCAATGGTTCCACAGGAAGACCAACACTTGTTCAAAGAAATTAAAATCTGATATATTTTCAATCACATGCATTATATAGGACAACCTATGTGTGAAAGCTACAACTACAGGTATCTTAGAGTAATAACATCATTCACAATCTTGACTCATGAAAATATAATTTTTATGCAAACCCACAGAGCTGACATGAGTTCTTTCCATTTCAATTACAAAAGAGCAATGGTTATTTGTTTCATATTTTTCATGAAGGAATAGAAAAGATACATAGAGTTTCCATGAGATATACCCATACTATGCAATGGAATTAAATCATGTAGTAAGTCATTTTTCTTTTCATAAGAAAATATAGGGAAATGTAAAATTGAAACACCTAGATTGCATCAGGGAGTTCTTTCGTAGAATGAACAGAAAATGTTAAAACCCATTTCACTCCTTTATGGCCATGGTTATTTGGAGTAACTTTTCTTCACAAAAGTGACAAACCCACTTGGGGTTTTTATCAGAGGATTGCAAATGCAAAAAAGGGGAAAGTCTCTACTATTTTTCTTCTCAAAATGCATATGGGTTTCAAACCCATCTACAGAAATCAACATCAAAATACCCAATTCATTTTTCCATGGCCGCGACTTGGAAAAATTAGTTTTTCCACAATGTAAGAAACCCACTTCCTAGGTTGTTTTGAAATTACAAATACTGAGATGGTAGAACAAAAGAATGGGACTCTTTTCTAGAAATAAAAAATGCAACACAACCCATTTATCTCTTCACAAGCGCGGCCTGGAGGAATGGTTTACTTCCAAATTACAGCAAACCCAGAATGAAATCATATGTTTCCCATCTCTAGCAGAAGAAAAGAGATAATATTATGCCATACTTGAGAGCTATGCACAAATATAATGACAATATGGCATGGGAGTTCAAAGAAAAGAGGAAATACAAATGTAGAGAAAACCAATGCATTCTTTCATGGTCATGGTCAAAAAACTAGTTTTTCTTCACAAAATCAAAGAACCCATCTGGGGTTTGTTTATAGATTCAAATACAGAAGGAGAAAAGATAAACTTGCTTCATTTTGACACTAGAAGAGCTTGGGTTTGATCTTTTATTCACTGAAATAAAAGGAGAGAATCAAGTAATGAGTTTGATCAAAGCTTACCTAAGCTAAAATTGCTCATTTTTCATTAGGATGTAAATTACTTTCACCTTCAAAGCTTCAAGGAGCCTCAATAATGACGACTGAGAACAAGAGAACAACCCATAGAGAAAGATGCAACAAAAATGATCAGAAAATGCTCATGGCCGCGACCTTAACACATGATATGGCTGGAAAAAGGTGAAAAAAGCCTGATTTGATTCAAAAATAACAATTACCTCTCTGTTTCCAGTAGAAACCACAAGAATATGTCATGAAATGGACATAAAATCATGTTTTTAGTGCTCCCATCAAACCCCATGGCGGAAGATGAACTCTCCAGAAAGGCTCAATGGAAAAATGATGTGTTTTTTGTTTTTTCCCCACTGATTTTTTTTAGGGTTTGAAACCTTATGGATGTCAACCAAGGTAATTGTTTCCTTGTTTTTTAAAAATTGCAAACACGATTTAATGTGCTACGTGGGTTTGGAGTTAAGTTTATGCCTTAGGCAATTTTCCCTTATGTTGCATTTTCAAACTTAAACATTTTTCCTTGTATTCATTTGAAAGACCATGTGCCTTAGTAAATCTCTTGTCACTTTGAAATATGCTAAGTCTTCCAAGACTTTGAAATATTCCTTCCAAAGACTTTGGAGTTTCCTTATGCACATATAGGCCCAAACATTGACCCTTTGTGCATTTTAAAAAAAAAAAAAATTGTTGACCAAGTGATTGTCATAAGTCACTTTTGTCTTTGAAATACAGAGATAGGGGTGAATTAAAATTGATCAAATGCCTTGGAGGATTTTAATTTTTCTTGAATTCTTTTACAAGCATTTGGAGTATATCATTTATTTTTTCATTTTTAGCAATTGTAAGACATTATTTAAGTGATTTGTAAATCACTTTTATTTAATGTTATTTATAATGCAAATGTTGATGTAATCCAAAGAGGTGGTGGGGCCCTTTTTTGCATTTTTTTTTAAATTTAAAGTAGTTTGGTTAAGTGATGTGATTATGAATCACTTAATCAAATTATTATTTTAAATGAAAAATGGAGTCTTGTGCTTTTGCAAAAGCACTAAAAGTGTGGGTCAAAGCTCTTGGAGTCAAATGATGACTAACAGACATGAGAAATGTGTGGAGGGTTGTATTTGACTATTTTTGGAGGGAAGAGGCTATTTGGAGGAATTTTTGTCACATTTTTAGTTTTATTATTGTCTTGGCTTGACCTTGCTTCATGTGGAGGATAGTTTGGAGTGTTTTTAGAAGGTTCTTTTTGGCCTTTTCTGTTGCGTCTAATCAAAACCTTTTAGATGGACTTGTGTGGGAGAATTGTTGGAATTTTTTGATTAATTAATCTCAATCTTTGTTTTTGAAGTGAGTTCTTTCTTTCTAGCAGAGTGATAGCTTGATTTTGGAGTTATCTTTTCAATAGGAGGAGTATTGTAACTCAAAGATAGACTTGTATACCAGTTGAGTAGTTTGAATCAATGACATTACATATTTTCCTTCTCATTTCATGTTTTATGGTGTGTAATTAGTGGTTGACCAAATTACTTGTGAAATTTAGCTTTCCTTGTAGTTTTGTCTCATTTTTAAGCACCTGTTTAGCAAAAAAGTGCATTTTTGCAGGTTATAAGTTGTGTTAGTGAATGCAAATGTTGTTATTTGTGAAATTTTTCCTTCTAAGAGTTCTACTAAAAACCTCCTTATAAATTACTTATGCAAGAATGCATGTGAAAATGAGTTGTGTGAATTAGGTTTTGTGATTGTTTTGAATGTGTGTAGGTTGTTTGCAAGTATTAGTTAGTTTTTGGTGTATCACCCTTAGTAGTTTTCATTTGACATTTTTTAGTTTAGTTCATTTTCATGCATCTTTTTACCCTTTCATCAAGAAGTCATTAGTTTAGTGGCATCAAAAGGAGACCAACCCTTAGTATGGAGGTCTACTTTCACAATAGGATACCCATAGCCTGAAAGTAGTTCCATGTTAGTCCAAATTTGTTGACTTCTTTCACAACTTGGTAGAGAGGTACAAATTTGGATCTCTAACACACTCTCTCTCTCTCACTCACTCACTCTTACCCCTCTCCCCTCTACCATTAACATTCTACCCTCTACCCTTAACCCTTAAACCCTTAAACTCTTAAACCCTCTACCCTTAACCCTCTACCATCTATCTCTCTCACACTCCCTCCCTCTCTCTCTCTCAAGAATCTCCCTCCTACCCCCTCTCCCTCTCTCTCAAGTATCTCTATCTCACTCACTCACTCCTATCTCTCCCTCTCCCTCTACCCTAACCCTTAAACCTTAAAACCTCTACCCTCTACCCTCTATCTCTCTCCCACTCCCTCCTCTCTCTCTCAAGTCTCTCCCTCCTACCCCCTCTCCCTCTCTCAAGTATCTCTCACTCACTCACTCCTATCTCTATCCCCTCTATTCTCTCTCTCTCACTCCCTCTATCTCTCTCCCCTCTACTCTTAACCCTTGAAACCTCTACCCTCTACCCTCTATCTCTCTCCCACTCCATCTCTCTCTCAAGTATCTCCATCCTACACCCTTTCTCTCTCTCTCTTTCTTTCTCTCACTCACTCCTATCTCTCTCCCCTCTACCCTTAACTCTCTACACTCTACTCGTAACCCTTAAACCGTTAAACCCTTAAACCCTCTACCCTCTACCCTCTATCTCTCTCCCACTCCTTCCCTCTTTCTCTCAATTCTCTCCCTCCTACCCCCTCTCCCTCTCTCAAGTCTCTCTCTCTCACTCACTCACCTCTATCTCTCCCTCTACCCTCTGGCAATTCTTTAACCCTCTACCATCTATCTCTCTCCCAACCCTCTACCCTCTATCTCTCTCTCTCCCACTCCCTCCCTCCCTCCCTCCCTCTCTCTCTCCCACTCACTCACTCTATCTCTCTCGCCTCTACCCTTAACCATAAACACTAAACCATTAACCCTAAACCCTAAACTCCTTAACCTCTCTACTCCTACTTTCTTTCCAATTCAAGAAATTGAAATGTGGTGGAATTGCTTGAAAAACGTGGGTCCAAGAAAAATGGGGTCTCCCAATGACGTAAATCACCGGGAGACTCCATTTCTGGACCCACTTTTCAACAGCCAAGTTAGCTGTTAATTTCACTCCACTGGAAAGATAGTGGCCCACTAGCTTGCCAATCTCTGAAATTGGAAATGTAGGTTTGTTTGAATGGTTCAAATGGGGGTCTCCTAGTGATGTAAATCACCGGGAGACCCTACTTTGGACCCAGCTTTTCAAATAGCTGCTAGGCTGCCACTCACCAAATTGGCAAGATAGTGGGCCCACTAGCTTGCCAATTCGGTGAAATTGGTAATGTAGTTGCCAGTTTAAAAACATGGGTCCAAGAAATGGGGTCTCTCGGTGATTTGAGACCCCATTTCTTGGACTGATTTTTTCAAACAGGCCAAGTTAGGTTTCCAATTTCACAAAAGGAAGTTGGTTGCAGGTGAGTTGGTCGAAAGTCAAACATATCTTTATGGATGGAGAGGAGTAGTGTAGCTGTATCTATGAAGTTTTACAGCTTGTTGGTCCATATGAAAGAGAAAGTACACCCATATACTATGAGAACATCTATTTATTACAGTCTAAGAAAATTCAAAGGCACCCTCTAATTAAGCATGTTGTAAAATATTTAGAAAATAGAAAGGATTCACTTGTGTGTATACCCTCTATCTCTCTCTCGCTCCCTCCCCCCCCTCTCTCTCTCCCCTCTACCCTTAACCCTAAACCCTTTACCCTCTACCCTTTATCTCTCTCCCACTCCCTCCCTCTCTC
>VDFB02165229.1:0-12466 GCA_007258455.2 Sequoia sempervirens | reverse complement strand
AGCCAAAAAAAAATAGGAGCGCGACGGTCAAAAAAAGGGCGGCGACCAGAAAAAAACTAGGGGCGTGGCAGCCAAAAAAATAGGCGGCCAGAAAAAGGCAGGGGCACAACAGACGAGAAGAGTACTTCCGCTTGCAGTACTTGCAGGTCTGGCGGTACCATGGGTGCAAACCCAAAAAAAAAAATTCAAATTTATTTTGAAACCCTTTGTATTTTATCCGCCTAGTTTTTTTTAAAGAACTCCAACCCCAACTTCTAATGCATACTCACAAAACCAAAATAGGGAGCTTCAGACCTTAGGCTCTGATACCATGAAGGAACACAAAGAACTCTGAAAGCTCAAACCTGTTACAAGGGAGATGCAAAGAAAAAAACAACACACCAAATATTTACTCAATATTACCAAAATGTTAAAAAAAGTTCATTTACAAAGAAAAGATTACAACCTTATAGGTAAAAACCTAAAAAGGAAAACCCTAGGCATGCACATAATAATTAATAAAATAATTAATTATTATGCACCTAAAGTCAGCTTAAGTGAAAAAGAGATAAAAGGTAACTTAATTAATTAACCAGATATTGTTTAATTAATCAAGTAAAACCAATTACTCTAACAAATTGTTCATCATTAGGTCTCAAATCTGATGGTTGATATTTTGTTGGCTTGACTTTCCCTAGAAGGAAACCCTATTTTATGAGGGTGTTGCATTATAGTTATTTATTGTGATGAATTTTGAGAGTCTGATATTGGTCATGTTGCCTCTAGATCTTTGGTTGGTGATACTCCTATGAGAAACTTTCTCTACAATTATATTGTAATCTTTGTGACTTTTGAATAATATATTGGGCAACTTTTAGAGTGTGGGGTTTTTCTCCCAAAAGGCTTTTCCCCACGGAAATAACTATGTTGTGGTATGCATGGTATTTATTTATTTTTTTTAAGTTTTTGTAATAGTTGAAAAGATTTGTAAAGTTTTACATTATCCTCCTCTCAAGATTAGTGTAGGAAGTTGTTCTGCTACCTTAGCTTCCTTACAAGGAAACAATTCTAAAAATCAACCATGCACTTTCTATTGTATAATTTGTCAAGGCTTTGACAAAAGTATTTGCATCATCTTAAGGGGATTTCTTACTCTCATCATTTAAATCATTTTTTCCTTACCCTTTTTGTAACCTTTATGAAATAATTTGGGCTTGCCATGATCTCAACACCTATCCTTGGAATTCATAGGAGATTTAGATCTTAAAATTTCTCCCTTATTTTCCTTCTTCTTTCCTCTTTCTTTCAATCTTCCACAAACTAATAGGACCTCCTTAGTTGATTCAAATTATTTTCTTTACATCTACTCTAAAGTAACAATGCTACTATCTCATCCATCTTGAGTTGAGAGTCAATTCTCCAATTTCTGTCTCAAGGTGATTTCATGAGTCTAACAAAAAAACAAAGGAGTGTCATGTAAGTACCTCATCCTCTATTTTCACTCCAATTGAGTCTGGTTGGTTCAGATAATATTGAATACATTCATCATCTCATAGAACCACCATCCTCCATGCTAAGGGTTTAACAATTATTTCTCAAGAAAATTTTATTCACAAGAGATTTAGCATGATAAATCTCTCCCAACTTCTTCCAAAGGGCTTCTACAATGACTTCATGTATATTTAACAAAACTAAATACACCAAATAGAGTATAATGAGACCCTTCACTTTTTTATCCAATATGTCCCAATATTCTTGTTTCATTGCAACAAGTCTCCATCTCTTTCTTTGATGTGCTTGTCATTTTTCTACAATAATTATTTCCTTATACATAAACTTCCCATCAATCCATGATTAATACAAAAAACCTTATCCCTATCTCTTAGAATTTGAATTGAACATACTCTAATACCAAATTATAAGAAGAAAAATGTATGGAAATGCTTCTTACACCAACATTTATGGGGAGGTAAGTACAAAAATAAAATAGCTTACAATTACATAAAAAAAATAGAAATACAATTATACCATGACAATATGATTTACATGGGGAAAACCATTTTGAGAGAAAAATCACACACTCCAAGAAAATAATTGTATTATCCAATAATTAAGAGGTTACAATGCAAATCTTAAGCTTTGCCCTTACAAAAGTATCACCAACATTCAAATTCTAGAATAATTTCAAGAGCATAATAGTACTTGTAAATCAATTATGCAACCCATATAAAACTCCATCCTCAAGAACCAGTAAATAGGAAAATATCAACCAAACCAAGAGTGGTTTTCTAAAACCATGAGTTAAAGCAATGACCCAAAACTTGTGCAATATTTAGCTCAAATTCTAATTCCCAAGTTGGTCATAGTCTTCCCCACTAAAAACAGGATGATTTGTAACTATCATAACCTATCAAAAAATATTTCATAGCTAACTCCTTAATTTAGGTGCTCCATTTTATCATATTCAAACCTACTCAAATATTCTTTATGATGTATCATAACTTGCATCATTATATTTGTTAGGATTCTAATTTAACTCTCTTGTAATCATTCTTTTGCATGTCATAGAATATATCATAACCATCTCCTAACTTATAATTTCATAAGATGGTCTTCCACATCTTAATAATATTAGATACTCCTACAACCTTTTATAGACATTTCAAAGTATCTGACACATGAAAAATAATTCCAACATAAAGTGGGATACTGTATTTCTCAATATGAAGAGAAAATAATAAATACATATAATATTTAATAAATCAAAACATTAGGATGCAAGGTTGACACACCTTTTCCAAAAATTGGAAGTCTATTAAAACACTTTGCTACCTTATTGTTTGTCCACTTCTTATGCTTGATCACTAGATGAAACTATTATAAATATGTATTCCACTTTATGTGGCATGCATTCTCCAACTTGTTACATGTATGAAGTGGCTTACGTGGCTTGTCCAACACTTTTTTGCCGAAATGGTTGAATTATACCTAATACCTCTATCTGAAAGAAAAGTATCAACGGCCAAATTTACATCAGTAATAATTCATGACTCGGACTTCTAATCGCTCTGACTTATTAAGTGATTGCCAGTTAATTTGGGGGTCGCTTTCGAATTAAGACCATTAGACGGGAATAAACGATATCCTCACGTGGGACGGGGAATAATATTCGACAGTGTCATAGATTGACCAGAATGGCATTCCCACACAACTAACCCAGGGTTAGCTGCCAATTACCAATGGTTTAGGGCTTAATTTATTTGACATTTGAACTTTTTTTTTTAAGTTGTAGTTGCTAAATAAAATATATATTAATTTATCAAATATAGCAAAATATATATCTAATTAAATAGTTTCAAAAGAAATTTTAAATAATTATAATCTAATTAAATAGTTTCAAAAGAAATTTTAAATACCATAATCTAATTAAATAGTTTCAAAAGAAATTTTAAATAATTATAATCAGGAAAAATTAAGTTGACAATCAAAGTTTAAGTCCTACCATCTATTATTTCATGTTTGAATAGACTTTTACTTAATGTAGGAGTCTTTTAGATTTGACTACGTAAGTTTTTTCTTTCTCTACGGATCAAACTACATGATCCATCATCAAAAGAGCAAGACAAGTCAATAGAATTGTAAGATTGTTAGGAGACAAAGCATGATAAAAAGAGTAGGGATTGTAGTTGAGTGGGTACAGAGACCAAACAGATTAGGAGGTTGAAAATAAATAATATTCTTTCTTTGATTTTTTAAATAATTTGGTCAAGTCTTCTTATTAAACTTCAAACATTTTTCATATACATTTATTACCAATTTTTTAGTTTTTTTAAACTTTATAAAATTCCTTATTTATATATAAAAATGATTAAATTATTTTAAATCTTATGTATCAATTATCCTCCAAAAATGTATTTTAGACAAAATTATTAATTCATCTATTAAAATAATGATACAACCAAAAAAAAATAGAAGAAATAAGAACAAAGTTTTATTGCTAAAAAAATATATATTCAAACTTAGATTTTGAAAAATTAAACTTAAAGATATCTATCAATTTATTTCTTAATATTAATTTATCTATTAAAAGAATTAAAATAATTGAAAGTAAAGTTATATTGCTAAAAATTATATTCAAACTTAAATTTTGAATATAATCTATAAACAACATAAGGGTTGAAAGAAAGGGGGTTCCAATCATTTTTTATTTATTTTTAAATGATATTGTTAATTCTTAAAATTAAATGTGTTTATATTAAAACTTGATTAAAATTTGATCTAAAAATTTAATTTAATGCTTAAATTAGAAAATCTTAATGGTAGAACAAAAATAAATTTTTGAAATTATTATTAAAACAAATTTATTTTATTTTATTTTTAATTATTAAATCTAAATAAAGTAAGTTCCATTAATTGAGTTGTGATATATTTTTTAAAATAATAAAAAAATAAAAAATAAAATATTTAAATAAAATTAAAATTCAATGGAAAAAACTAAATTGAAAAGTCAAAAAAAACACAAAAAGTGGTACAAGGAGAAAGGTTGGTACCAAAATCTTTCTTTATGAAATGTGTTGGCAAGGGCCACAATCTAATTAGGCTTTATGAAATGGTGTGAAGCAATTAGTAAGGATCTCCTCTAAAACTCTACCCAATAGTTTTTTCTTAGTAGAATGCCCACGGGAAGAGTAAAGAGGTAGATCCAAAACCAAGGGCCTTACATGATGGGAAGGTAGGGTTTATAATACCAAGGATTAGAAGAGTAGTTTCAATTATAAAGGGTACAAATCCTAAACACCTCAATTTGGTTTGAGATTTTACAATTTATCAATGGAATACTAGACAAAAAAAACTCTTAAGGAAATCAATAACAAATTGCATACCTTTGTGAAAATCAACAAATCCATAGGAGATCAAGAATACAACATGTATGCACAGATCTATGTGAAGATCAAACCCACACCTCCCTTGCTAGTGGAGATAAAGATATTGTCTTCATCAGGAGTATGGCATCAAAAGATCAAAGTAGAAGAAATAACATAGGTGCAAAATCTACAAGAAGGGTCATTTAGAAGATGAGTGCTAGTTTCAGGAGAAACTGATGGAACAAGAAGACCTGAATCAAAATAAATAAGGCCAAAGGGATAGGTTTCAAAAGGTTTCCCTAATGAGTATAGTAATGATGTCACCCTTCAAGGATCGGTGTGGAACTTGAGATGTCTTGGAAGGATGGAGCTTAGTCTTAAAGGAGGTTGAGCAGTTGATGGGCAAAAGAAAAGGAATGCTAGGAATAATATTGAAATCACTAAGAGAAGGGAAAGGGGATCATAGCACAATCAATAATACTAGGAAGGAGGAGAAGAAGTTTATAGAGAGCAAGGGAAAATATGAGACATCAAAGAAAGGAGAACCATTTATAGAAGAAGACACCAATGGGGTGTTAAATGAAATACAAAACCCAACAGTGTGGAAGGCCCTAACCAATAAGGTAAGTAAGGATAAGGAGAATACCCCCCAAGGAAAACCAAGAGGAAGACATGAAAATCTTAGATGAAAAGGATGATAATGATCTCATTTAAGAGGAAGATGGTATGATGGATAATATAACCATAAGTTAGAGCCTTGCTACCAAAGTTAAACCAAAGCTAGGAGAGCAAAGAATGAAAGGAAGGAAATCAAACAAGGTGATGTTGGAAATTGCAAGAAATGCCAAGGGCCAAATGAAACTAAGATTAGAGAAGGGAGCATCCCTTCCCCATCCACCATGAGGGCCATACATGGAATGTTAGGGCTTAGAAACCCCTAATCCACCATGAGGGCCATACATGGAATGTTAGGGGCTTAAATGCACCTAATAAGATATTCTTGATCAAGGTAATACCTAGATATAGTATTCTTGCAAGAGAAAAAGTTGGATCAGGATAATATAAAAGCTCTAATGGAAAAGTGGAGGCAGTGGCAAGGGATTTTTAGGGAGGAAAATAGGGATTCTGAAGGTCTCGATTTGATCTAGAACCCTAATGGGGTAAAGATAGAAGTAGTGATAAGAAACATAAACTAGCAGCTTGCCAAGGCCAATTTCAACAACACTCAAAATAATGTCTTCTTACTAAATTATATGGCCCTACCAAAACAACAAAAAAGTGGGAGATCTGAGCCCAAATCCCTGTGATTCTCCAAACTCTCAAGTAAGAAAGAGTAGCTGTCTATGGAATTTCAATGTGACAATGAATGAAACAGAAAAGAAAAGGGGATTTGTGTGAGTCTCTAAAACCCAAATTGATTGTTAGAACTTCATCAATGGGTGCCATCTACTTGAGTTCTACCCAAAGATTGGAACCTTCAAATGGACTAATAAAAGAACTTGCTTTATTATTATAGCAGATAAGTTGGATAGATTCTTCTTAATGGGAGATTGTGAGGAATTGTAATGCACATATGAAGCTTCCATCTTGCTTCCAGCATGCTCAAATTATTTTCTTGTCATGTTGTACTTTATGCAAGATGGACCATGGAAAAGACATTCATTTAAGTTTGAATGCATGTGGTTAAGAGATAAGCAGCTTTCAGGATAAAATGGAGGGAATGGTAGATGAGGGGCTCTAAGGTGGGGAAGCAAGATATATGTCAGCTATAGAGGAAAATAGTACATAAAAGACAACTAAAGAATGGAATCAATTTATTTTTTGTATTAATAATAGTTGAAACACTGCAAGGTACAACATTAAAACAATAATGTTGCTTTAGCCCATCAAAGCTCTGAAGATACAATCAGCTATACAGAATGAGCATTTTATGAAACAAAGAACTACAGAAAAAAAAAAAAAAAAACGACTAATATGAGTAATATGCATAAGCCAACCACATGATAAGTGGAAGTTTTAATGCTCAAACGATGGGTTCTCAAGCCCTTTCCAATTGGCAAGGGTCTCAATCGCATCCAACTCCTCATTAGAGAATACTTCTTCCATTTCATGGTTTTCATTGGTGTGCAATGTAGGTTTTTGAATTCTTTGTTGGGATTTATCTTTTTCAGCTTTCTCATTAAGCTCTTTCTGGAAACCAACAAGCGCATTCATAAAGATTGGCAGGCTTGGTTGTCCAAACTGCCATGTATGACCATACTTAGCTTCCTCTTGATGAACACGCACAACCCCATCTCTTAGACATTCAAGAACTTTCCCTCTGAGATCTCCAAGGCAGCAATAACCTGCATAACAACATTGTAAAATATGAGTCTTTTAGAAGACTCAGTAAGCGCCCTCCGTATCCCGCTAAATTTGTCATCATTTCTTGCCCTCCAAATGCACCATAAAATTTCAGTAGATAGAGTAAACCAAAAAAATTGCAAGTCTTTGTTTAACTTTATATAATTTCCAATCAAAATTTCCTTTCAATTGATTTTCCCATCATTCCCCAAAAATATTTGATCATTACAAAACAATTTCCAAGTTTCAGCAGCATATAAACATTCAAAAAAAAAATTAATAGTTTTAGGCATTCTACAAATGCTACAAATATCAATGTCTACATTATTTAATTTGTAAGGAATCTTATGTAAAAGAAGAAGCCATCTAAAACAGGGTTTCTTAACATGCTAGATAGTGCCAAAGGGAGGAAAAAGAATTTTCCCAACCTTTATTATCTAAGTCAACATTCCAAACTTTATTAAGATACTCAACAAGGGGTTTTGAGTTAATGAGTTCTTTATAGATAGTATTGGTTTTAACATTAGCAAGAGGTGTGGAATCATTCCAAGTGAAATCCATTTGCAAATCAAAGTTAAGAGTGAATTTGGGGTTCAAGTGAAGTGACTTCCAGGCTTCTCTGAGCACTGAATAGGTTCTAAAACTTGAATGGGGCAGACCATACTCCTCTTTCAATTGAACCCACTCCAACAACTCCCCATTCCTTAGAATATTGTGGAAAGTTTTTATACCAGCCTGAGCCCATTTTTTGGTAGAGTAGCCCCGAATAAGGGCCAATGGTTTCCCATTGTGTTCAAGGTTCCACCACACAGATCTATTGGGGTGAACGAAGTTGGAGTTGTGTTCAAAGAAAAGAGGACAATGGATGTTTCCCTTAACACTTTCCCACGCTCTCCAGATACTTCTGAAGACCAATGAACCTCCAGACACTATTTGATGCTTGGTGATAAGAAGATCACTGAAGGGTAGATCTTTCCAAGACTTTGTAAGTTTAGGAACAACCTGCTGAATATTATTTCTGACTAATACTTTCCAAGGTTCAATCCCCTCCAAAGCTTTTATGACCCACTTAGCAACCAAGGTAGTACCATGTAACTTCATATCCTTAAGCCCCAACCCCCCACGGGCCTTTTCAAGACAACACCATTCCCACTTAACGGAGTGCTTCTTCCTTCTTCCTTTCCCATTAGACCACAAGAAACATCGAATCTTCTTTTGGATTTCATTAACCTGAAAGCTGTTTTAAAGAAGCAAACTGAAGCAAAATAAATAGTGTACGAGGACAAGATTTTCTGGCACACTTGGAGCCTCCTAGCCAAAGATAAATAGTGCTTATTCCAACTATCCAATTTCTTGTCAATTTTGGCCTTAATCTAGAGCCACATCTCTTTAAGATTCGAACTAATAGAGAAAGGTATACCTAGATACCTGATCTGTTTGTGGGGTCCACCCCATTAAATATCAAATTTTTGAAGCCAGTTGGGAGGGGTCTCAGACCACCCGAACATTATTGATTTCATTTTGGATACTTTGGCACCCGATGCAAGGCAAAATAAATTGAGTTTATTCATCAGGTGTGCCAGGTTTTCTTCTTCCAATTCCACAAAAATAGTTGTCATTTGAAAACTGAATGTTCAAGAGCTCGTTTTGATTAGGAAGGGTCAAGCCCTTTACTCTAGGTGAGGTACCTGCCTCTCTTAGCAAGTAATGAAGAGCATCAAAAGCAATCACGAACAAGGCTGGAGCCAGGGGGCAACCCTGTCTAATGGACCTTTCAAGGTTGAAAACTTCAGTGCGAGTACCATTCACTTCAATTTGAGCAACAACATCTTTCAGGAGGGTCCCAACCATATTGCAAAAGGCTTGGGGGAAACCAAAGGCTTCTATGGCCATAATCAAGAAAGACCATTCCACCCTGTCATAAGCTTTTTCAAAGTCTAACAAGAGCATGGCAGGATTTTGATTGCTGTTTCTGGCCCATTCCATGGCTTCCCAACTCATGATCAGGTTTTCCAAGATGTACCTTCCTTTTATGAAGCTAGTTTGGGTATTATTAATGAACTTGGGAAGGATGTTGGTAATCCTCAAGGCCACAATTTTCGCCAAGATTTTATAGGAGACATTCAAGAGAGTAATTGGTCTCCAATTTTTTATCAAGGATTTGTCTCCCTCCTTGGGGAGTAGTTTGATGATCCCAGTGTTTATACTTTTCCAAAGTGATCCTCTATCTAGGGCTTCCAAATATACTTGGTGAAGATGCTCACATACCCAATCCGAGAATGTCTTGAAGAACTCAACTGAAAGCCCATCGGGGCCAGGGGATTTATCATTGCTTAGGGAGGAGATAGCTTTTCTGATCTCCTCCTTAGTAATAGGCTCTAAAAGATAGAGAGCATCTTCTTTCGAGATCTTGGGGGGAATTACTTGCTTGATTATGTTCCTTACATTATTGCAGCCTTCACAATTGCCTTCAGACTGAAATAACTCTTTGTAGAATCTATAAAAATGGAGTGAGATTTCCTCCTGGCTAGAAACCATGACACCATTATGACAGATTCAATCAATTTGTTCCTTAATTCCTTTTTATTTGATGTAATTGAAGAAAAACTTGGAGCCTTTATCTCCATTATTAAGCCAGTTCATTTTTTTCCCTTATTTTTAGGCCCTGCACTTTGCTATTTTGTAGTCTTCTCAAGGAGTTTTTGGCTTTATTGAGCTCTTCATAGAGACTCTCATTTTGAGGCTCCTCCTGGATTTTACTTTCAACAATTAGGAGTTTATCCTGGAGGCTATTTTCCTCTCTCCTTGCATCCATAGCCCTTTTCTTCCCAATGGTCTGGAATAGGAGTTTCCATCCATTTACATTCTGAATCCATCTCTCAATTGGGTTAAGACCTTTAAGCAACCATGTGTTAACCTCCCTTAGGGTAATGATGGCAGCCCTACAGTTTGCATCTTTTAAAAGCTTGCTGTTGAGGATGAATTTCTCCCCAATTTTGAAAGGACACCTGCCCACACTATTTAAAATGATATTAGCTTTGATTGGGTGGTGGTCTGAGAGAGTATAGGGATATACAGGCACTTTCTCACCCTCCTTGTATGGATCAAAAGAAAAGAAATCCCTATTGACATAGAAGCAGTCAAGCTTGTAGTAGATCCTTTTACCCCCTTTCTGGGCATTACACCAGGTGTACCAAAGGGAGTTGTTATCAACTTTCATCCCCTCAGGAGGGTCAAAGAGATTGAGCTTAGCTTTTAGTCTCAGCTAGTAGTGTTTTTCACTGCCCTTCCATTCTAGACTGAGGCCACCCTTTTTGTCTTCATTGTTTTCAACCATATTAAAGTCACCACCAATTATCCACAGGAGGTCTGGTAGATTGAGCAACCATTGCCAGAGCAAAATTCTTTCTTTGTAATCATTCAGGGCATAAATTGAGCAAATGCCAAACTTTAGGTCCCCCTTTTGAAGGGTGACCCAGACTACTCTATTGCAAGGGGAGGCCCCATAGCTAGTGATATGTTGATTCCACTTGTTTGCTACAAGGATGGCAGTACCACCTCTACCTTTTTCATGATTGGAGACAATTGGAGAGGAGTCCCCCCAAAAAAAGTTTAAGCTGGTCTCAAGGGTGAGCCCCACTTCCTTGACTTCTTGAAGGAGCACAAAATCTTTACTCTTTTCTAGGTTGAGAAACCTTCTAATGATTTATTTTCTGTCAGGGGACTCTAGTCCCCTCACATTCTAGGAGGTTTAGTTAATCGCCATCATTATCATTATTCTTGGAATACTCTTTAGTATTCTTGAAAAGGTCAAAATATTTAGGACCTTTCTCTTCACTCTCTAACCTTTTAGAGGCTGAAATTATGATCACCATGCTTGTTTTCTTTCTTTTTCCTTTACTTGTGTTAGTATTGACTTTGCAGAGGGAGAGAGAGACTTCTTTTTCCTTCCCCTCTTTTTAGGCTCATTGGGGGCATGAGGTAACCTCTTTCTTTCCCAGGTCAGCATTGGTATGAAGTCCAACATCTTCCTGGATATTGGCTGGGATTATGGGAGTTTCCTCCTTGTCCACCGACGTAGACTCGATGAGTTTGAAAACTTTAGGAATCCCCACAACTTTAGTGGTCTTCTTATCACCAGAGGAACAAGTAGTGTCTACAGGCTTGTTGGGGGGGTTAAAGACTTTATTGATCCATTCTTCACTTTCACTCTTATCCACAGACCATTTTTGGATCATTTTGGTTAATGATTCCATACTCTCTTTTAGGGGATGAGGGGGCTCGTCCTCATCTTCTGAGGAGACACAGGACCAACATTAAGGGAAGCATGTTTTGTATTCTCTTTACAATCAGTATCAGAATTAACATTGACAATTTCCTTGGGAGGAAGATCAGACTCGTTTCCAGATCTAGAAGGAATAACAACATTTGTAGCAGTAGAATTGGAATTTTCATAATTTGTATTAGCAGAATTGGTATTAACAACATTTGCATTATTCGAATATGTACTAACATACTTTGCATTAACAGATTTTGCATTAACAACATTTGAACTACCAGAGATTGCATTAACATAACTTGTATTAACTGAATTTGCATTAGCAGCATTTTCAATAACAAAATTTGCATTAACAAAGGTTGCCTTAACAGAGTTGGCATTGACAAAATTTGAATTTAAAAAGTCAATTGTATTCATCTTTAAATGCTCAAAATCTGATTTAGTAGTTGCATTACTTATAGGAGAAGTTCTTATTTTGTTTAGATCATAAGCAGACTCTTTTGTGCAAGTATTACCTTCGCAGGGAGTCAGAGCATGATGGGTTGGCATTGTACTAACCACCATTTCGACAGTGCCACCACCAAGATGGTAATTAGAACAATGAGAACCTATAATGCTCTGTCCCCTATTTTCAACTTTCGAGACCAAGTTTTTGACAGTCAAAGAGTTTTCTAGCTTGGTCTCGTCAACATTTTTTCCTTCCAAGCCAGAGCCAATATGATTGGCCTTTAGACCTACCCTTTTACAAGAGTACTCGACCAAGTCAAAGTTTTCCGCCTGACAAGCATTGTTTTTATTCAATTCTATGTTCTTTCAAATTTTATCCATCACAATCTGCTGGGCATTCTTTTTACTAGAGAAGGGGGCAGAGTTTTCCTTAGTCGCACAAGAGTTTGGAGCGCAAGGAAGAGAGGAGAGGACAAAGCAAACCGGGGGGGACAAAGGCTCACACGGGGGGGCTAAGCACCTCGGTCAAGAGGGAAGAGAAAGGGTTAGAGGA
>VDFB02165228.1:0-11948 GCA_007258455.2 Sequoia sempervirens | reverse complement strand
ACGGGCTATGATATGCCCACCGTACAAATGGATACAGAAAAGATCAAGCCATACTTCCAAGAGAAAATGAAGGATGGGGCAGCCGGAGAAGTCACAATAGAGTTCCTGAGTTTTGTTACCCGTGCCTTCGACCGATCAGAACTGTTCAGAGACCAAGGCTTGAAGTATGATGAAGATTGGAAAAGGCTGGAAGAGAACACCAAGGAGTGGAGCTACCAGGCATTGCGATGTGAAATCCTTGAAATCGACAAGCTCCAGGCCGTCATCCTCAAGTACATAGAACACACAACTTCCTAGGAGCGAGAGGACAACCCAACCAAAGAAGAAGACCTCCCTGAAGAGTAGCTACAACAAAGAAAATAGCAATCAGCTACAGGACGAAAGAGCTATAGTATCATCCACAAGAGGACAAAATAGGGAAGAGACAGAAATGTAATTTTAAATTGAAATCTATTTGGGGGTAGGTGAAACCCTATTTTGTAATGAATCTTGGCCACACAATTGTAATGAATCTTAGCCATTCATTTAACTTTTGAAAAACTATAAATAGGGGCACTCCTCTCATTTGCAAAGGAAATTTGTAAAGACATCTTTGCTGAAATTTATAAGAAAGGCATTGACTTGGTGTATTTTCTTGATTTCTCTCATGTTACTTGATTCATTCTCCAATTTCACATGTTTAGCTTAGATCTTATGGCTGTTTAGTTAGCTGTTTACTTTCTTTGGATAAATCTTAGGAATGTCGTTGGTGATTGTGAAAATTCCTGCCTTGTTGATGATCCCTTAGTCCATACTTTTTGTTGTTTGCTGAAGGTAGATAGCTGTGCAAAGTTAGCCTGGACTCGATTTGAAGCTGCCCCAAACATTTATCTTTGATTCATGCATGTATGTGGTGGATGAAGGATGAAATATCTGCAGCCCTGAGAAGATAGCACAATTTCCATGATACTGTGAAATCCTTGGTTAAGTGGGATATTGTTTTGAGGAATTGTCCATTGCAGGAACTCCATTGTCACTATTCATTGCAAGCTTCAGACTTAGGAACTTATATCGCTTAGCCTTTTTAGTAACTGACCTATGCTAAGGTTCATTGCACATTGTAAAGCCAAATCTGACAACTAGATGGAGTTCAAGATTGCTGTTTGAACCTACAGCCAACTCATAATAGCTTTTATCCTAAGAACTCCATTCCAAGATCCAACTTCATGATTTGTATTCACACTTTGTATTTCTGTAAGACCGCCTTGTGATTCCAGCAAATCACATCAAACTACTGAGGTATCTAAGCACTATCATGACTTGACACTCGAGACACCTTGGGATAGTGTTCTGCAACTCGGTTGTGGAAGATTGTCTTTCAAAGTGGTACCTCGATGTTTGCGTGTTGAAAGGTGCATGAAAAAAACCATCCATGATCCACCCGTGTTGGGTGTTTCACTTGATTCAACCTCTGACATATAAGCTGCTTTCCCAAATCTTTAGCTAAGCTCTGATACCAATCTGATAGGGATAGGGTTGGATTGAGAAAATCACAATCTCAATGCTCTGAGTCCTTGTCTTGAGAACTCCTAAGGTGTCACTTCATCCACCATTCAACCTATAGGTCCCCTGCTAGCTTAGGTACCCTTGGTTCATTGCCAACCCTACTATCATCACTAATTTGCTGCTACCAATCAGTTCTTGGTGCTTTTTCACACATGCTCCATCTAGCCCTTAATCCTTATAAAGACTAGTCAACTTCTAATGTCTCCCAATTTGCATTCAAGGTGTGCATAGGTTTTCAAAGTTTTAAAATAGTCTAGGAATGGCTCCTGCCCAAGCACAAAACTCCATTCTTCTATCACTTTCCTTAAACCCTAGTTTAGGGTTTGGAAAGGCTACTAGAATTAGGTCTCCTCAAACAAAACAAATGCTTAATACTCCTCCCTGCTCAACGAACACCATAACCACAAAGAAGGAACCCTGGCTCAATTTTGGAGCACTTCAAGATTTTAGTGGTTTCAACCCTTCTCTGGCCGTACACAGGGCTATTCCTGATTTTGAGAATTTTATGGCTTTTTAAGCCTTTTCTTGGATACAAGGAGGACTGTCTTCTTCCTTCTACCTCCAGATGACTTGGTGATGATTCTTGCCACCTGTCATACCTTTTTAAGGTCTCCAACAATATTTTCACACCCTGGGTTTCCAGTGGTCAAACACCCCTACAACGTTCGAAGAAGTTTTTACACTGTCTTTCCTAACCGGGCATAATCTGCTCGCCTAGGAAAAGATTATAACCATGCTTCTTGAACCTTTTACTGACCCTATATCTACATTATTTACAAGGTTGGAGTTTTTCCTTGCTTCCACAATGCCCATACTTCCTGGTACGGACAGGAAACAAACTCAAAACTCCATTTTCTGGAATTTACCAGTCAAAACAAAACTAAAACAAAAGACACAGAATTTACACATGAAAAACAGCGATAGAAAAGTTGTCTAAAAATGGCAATACAAAGCCTTAGAAGGATTCTCTACATGCTAACAAATTAACTAAATTCCTTGTCTAATCCATTTAATAGCAGGCACGCGGCCAAGAATAGAAAATCAATACTTTTTACACACAAAAATCACTGTTTTTTCTTGCTCTCATGAAACTGCCACGCTCAAAATCCTCCCACCTCCTTCAAAGGTCGAGAAATCACTTTTACAATACTTTGGAAATGGTTAGGTTTCCTTCTCCAAGCCAAAGATCGGTCAAAAACCTCCTATTGTAAAACACAGTGTGTTTTGCAATCTTTTACAAAAGCTTAGGAAATGACCACAAAAAGATTTCCCAATTTATTCAACTTTTACCTAATGAACCAAAAGGTCCCCAAACACAAACTAAAAGGTATTTGAGACCTTACCAAAACAACAAAAATATTTTTAAAACAAAACTTCTAACTAAGCTTGTATTTTGGCACCTTGACAAGTGCTCGCACAACTACATTCCTTTATATAATGTGGAATTTTTTTGAAGAAGTTCAATTAAATAAATAGTCTAATTTTTGCCAAGCCTATTGGACTGTTCTATATGGAATCAAAGCATGGTTTATAACTAAAGGCTTAATGGACCATTAAGGATAAAATTTTAGGTTTAATTGTGAGATTGATTATGAATTGATCTTACAACTACTCTATTGATGCAAGTAGTAAGAAAGTTAAAGTTCAAAAGTTAATCTTTTGTAGTGTATCAATAGACAATACTTGTTTATATTTGTAATTTCATTAATTTAACTTCAACATGAGAACGAAGAGAGAAAATGGTACATACGACAAGAGTGGTTCTAAGATGAGTTACTACATTTTTCATACATATCTACCTAGCAGTTGCAACTACCTATACAAAATGCCTCTACACTTTAAGCTTTGGTGAATGTCCACACCTTGTTCCAAAGATCCCATTTGGCATAGACTGGGAGGATGGTAGCAAAGGTTGTAGAGTCTGGTTTTACACCTGTCAATTGCATTTGGTTGGAAGTTTCTCAGGCATTTCAACAAACCCATTTTGTTAATATCGTGCAATCAGGGCGTTCCATGAGAACAGTGCGTTTGAGGCATCCTGTCAAACAGTTTAGGTGTCTTGTGTATGCTTCCCCATTTTTGCATATCTTACAATCATGTCATTCTGTAAGTAATTTTTGGAGGCATTCTGTCAAATAGATCACGTCCCTTTGTCTATGCTTCCACGTTTTGCATACATATCTCTCAGGGCAGTTGCAGCTACAACATCTGACAAAATTCCTTCATCATTTATCCTATAATGGATGTCCAAAGCTCCCATTTTCGCACAGGCTGTGAGGTTGCTGGCAAAGATCGCGGAGTCTGGCTTTAAACCTGCGAATGGCATTTGGTTGAAAGTTTCTCAATCCTTTTTTTCAAACGCATTTGGTGCGTATCCGACAATCATGGCATTCGATGAGACCACAGTTCTTCAAAACCTATAAAAGAAACTTATAAAAGAACCTTATAAAAGAAGGCACAACCTATAAAACCTATGTTTCCATGCCAGCATGGTAAACGAATTTGGTAAACCCCAATAAATCGTAACCAATTCGCTTTAAACCACTGCAGACAATACTCCCACTGAATTACTCCTCTCTCGCCCAACTGTAAGCAAGCTGTCAACATATACAAGGAGACGTAGTCAAAGAATAACGCCATGTACGGACTCTTTTACACGCTCCATCAGTTTGAACGCCTCTGGCTCAAAATTTAACCATATTTTGAACTATTCAGAATATATTTTGAAGGCACGCCTTACTTTTTCTTTATAAATATGACCGGATTTCCCATCTCCTTCAGTATCTTCATCTGCTCCTGCATTGCTAAGTTATCTGGTATTTTTCCATTTACCTGAAGCTCTGCAGCATTTCTTCTCAATATGGGGAAATCAATGCTTATCATGCTCATAACACTTCTTGTCTTGCTCAGTTCAATGTCTAACTTCAATGTCTCCGCAAGAAGTTGTTCAAACTGTAGAGGTCATATTCGAGATCCTAAATGCTGCAAAGCTTCAACAGAAGCTGTGTCACCAGTGAAAACAGCGGTGGAGCATGATAGCATTCTGATGGGAGACGTTAACAAGAATGAGAAGGGTATTTTAGGAAGCTGTTCAAACTGTAGAGGTCATATTCGAGATCCCAAATGCTGCAAAGCTTCAACACAAGCTGTGTCACCAGTGAAAACATCGGTGGAGCATGATAGCATTCTGATGGGAGACGTCAACAACAATAACAAGGGTATTTTAAAAAGTTGTCCAAACTGTAGAGGTCATATTATAGATCCTACATGCTGCCAAGTTTCAACAAAAGCTGTGTCAGCTGGGCATGTTTAATATCCAGTGCTAGCATGCTGCAAATTTTTGAAAAGAGCTGTCACCATATCCGCTTATATTAAAAAGCCTTAAATAAGTTAGAAGGTATAGACAAATAAAACATGCCATTACGTTTTATGAACGGATGAGTTGAATACAAGTTTGGTTTATTTTTATTTTATTTGTTTAGTTTATTTATTTAAGTTTTTTTTTGTTTATATATGTATGTTTGGTTTAAAAATGTTAATTTTATTTTCTATTTTTAGAATCAATCTTAGATTATTGACATTTAAAATAATAAAATTGAATGACATTTGTAAACTATTTTTCATGTTTATAATTTTCTAATTAATAGTACTTTATAGATTTATATCTAGTAATATTTATTGACTAATCAATAGATGAATCATAGATACCATCTAAAGGAAGATTAAATTACGTTTTTAGATTTTTAGCTAGTGTTCACCTAGATGCCAACTTTGATTTATACTAGATACAACTTTCACTAGTATAGTTAAAGTTGGGTTTGTTCAGTACAATAAATATTTGTTAAATATTTGATGATTAAATGATTTATTTATATAGAGTCCTTTTAGTTTGATAGTAAATAAAATAAAATAATTATTAACTAATTCTAAAATAAATAAAAAATAATTACAAAATATTTTTAATGTACATAACCTTTGTAATTTGATTGGGTAATTTTTAGTTTAATAATTTTAAAATATAAATATTATCATGTAGTGCAACTTCCTATATTATATGGTGGAAAATGGTTGTTGGTACAATTGTAGAGCTCTCTACACACTAAAAATGATCTAAATTACAAGTAGTAAGAAAATAATAAATATTAATATTTCATAGAGCAAAAGCAATAGTAAAAAAAATGTTGACAACCATTTCATATTAATTAATATGAAGGAATTTGAATTGAAAGGTATTTTTGAGAAAGGAAAAATCTAATAGAAATTCTTCTTTCTAATTTTGACATGATTAATTCCATATTCATAAGATTGTGAATGTTTCTTTACATTTTGGGATAAATAAAATATAATACTTTCTTGCACGTGATTATAATGTTTCCTTGTCAAACATTGTTTTTAAGGAATAATATAAAGTCCAAGAAGTGTTAACATCTTAATACTTTCTTCCCCTAATGAGGCACAAGAAGTTGAAACACTTAAAACATATTGAAGTTTTAACTTAAAGAAAATCAAAGCTAAGAACATAATTGTTTAACAATGCTTGAGATATAAGAAAATAGCATTTGGAAAAAATTGTTGATAATATTTTTTAGATCCCACTCACTGATGATCTATCATGTAGTACCCCTCTATTTATGCTTATGTTTTCTGCTGTTATGTTTTCACACTGTTAGACTATGGTACTTTGTTTGGATATTTTGATCGCTGGTTTTGAGCGACAGTGGATTTATTCTGTGACATGATGATACATTGTATGGTGATATTTGATTTCGATATGCTTTGGAATAGCGTAGATGTTTACTTTAGATTGATTATTGCTATGTATGTTTATGATGGACTAACTGTTATTTAATTAAGTAGTCCGATGTGACGTGTATTGGTGTGGAGAACGGAATCGCATCACTCGCTGCAGTGCCCTGTGATGTCCGTGATTTTCTCCGCACGGTGTGCCTGTTCAATGGTTTATTTATATATATATATATGCATGTTATTTGCTTGGTTGCAGGATTGCAGGTACATGACACCGACTCCGCCTGGTTACTTAGGTCTGAGCGTGTCAAGAATCAACGGATATGTTGATTGGGAGGTAGTAGTTTGGTTCATCCTAGTCTAGTCTATAACCCGGTCATAGTACATCGTCTGTTTTAGTTCTGAGTCATAGGTTGTCTTGTATTTTTTTGTTTGGTTTAATTGCTTGAAAGGAAAAATGTCAATTTTTAATAATAGTTTATTATGTTTTAATTTATTGTCATTTAAATTAATTGTTAAATGTTAAAGGAATAAAGTTTTTATAATTTATTAATTAATTAATTAGTTTGTTTAGTTAAGTAATTTGATCGTAAAGATTGAATTTATTTAATTGAAAAAATTAATTAATTAAATTAATATTGTTTAAATTGTGTGTGAATAGTTTTAATTTAAAACTTAAATATTTTTGTGGAAATGGCATTTTAAAATTGTAAATAAATTTTGTGTTTGGAAATGGGAAAATTAAATAAAATAAATGCATGCAATTTGAATATTGAAATTTTAAAATTTAAATAAATTAAATAAATCATGCAAATCTTGAAAGGAAAGATTGCCGAGAAGTAGTGGGGAAGATATTTTGTACTTCTCGACAAGTGTGCCAGTTAAATTTATTGTTATTGTTGAGGTTGTTGACGGATATTATTTGGGATCTGGAAAAACACAGAGGCTATTCAATTTCTTCACGGGAAAATATATCAGTGCTTTTGTTAATTTTTGTATATGCTTTTTGGTGTTATTGTATACTTGTGGAAGATTTCTTGGTTTGTATTCCGGTTTGGGATTTGGAGTACGGAAAGAATTTTGGAAGGCTACAGGCTACAGAGGCTCTCATCTATAGCCACAATTTTTGAAGCAAAAGAAACAGGTATTTTCCTTGTGATTATTTTGTTGCTTTTAAAAAAAGAAAGTCTGAGAAAAAGAAATTTCATATTATTAAATTCATGTTCTTCTCGGTAAATAATCTGTAGAGAAAATAGATATTTCTCTGTTTAAAAATTTCTACAGGCTTTGTTATTTCTCTGTTGAAAGTTTTCTGTAGGAAACAGTTTGTGTTGAAAATTGAAGAAGGAATTATTTGTTTGCAAAATGAAATCTAATTCTCAGGGAAAAGAATACAAATTATCAGGGAAAAATTTTGTGTATACTGTTGAAATAATCAGTTTCCCCATTACAATCTTGAAGAAATTTCATAATTTTCCTGTTACTCCATTGAAAACCCTGTCAAATTATATATATATATATATTCACATATAAAAATTGGATTGTGAAACTTATTGATTTATTTTAATTGGGGCAATTTTGAAATCGTCGTACCAGCGAATTTATGTATTTCGTATTATTATTAAAAAAAATGAAATCAAAATTTTTCCGCAGTAATTTAAATCGCTGTTGAATTTTCCATTGTTTAAAATAAAGGTTAAGGGTTTTATTTTGGAAGCACGCGGGTGTATGAGGGCTGCAGGCTTACCCCACAGCCGGCCCAGAAGGGGCGACGGCTGTAGTGGCAGCCGGCGCTGCCCAGTCGCCAACACAGCCGAAGCCCCAAATGGGGATGGCTGTGTGTGGTGGTCGTCGGCTGTTTATACAGCCATTAAATCTTCGAACTATGTTTTATTTTTATTTTTTATTCTTCCTCTGAAACATTAAATACAGATTTTTGATTTATTCGAATGTTAATATAAATGGGTACAGTAATATATATATATACACATATATATATATACATACATATATATGTATATATATGTATATATATATATATATATATATTGTACTAGTTAGCTTTAAATATGTTATTAAACTATGTTTTAAATAAATACATGCAAATGCATGGATCAGATAATTTTAGTGCAAAACATTTAATTTTATTTTATATGTTGAAATTTGTTATTAATAAGAATATTGGAATTAAATTGAGTGTATCTATTTTTCCTTATTGTTTGAAAAAGGAAGTATATTTAAAATGTTTAAATTTTATGCAATATGTTCTTGACTTGATTGGATTTAGTAGATCCAAAAATTAGATGATTATATTTCATGAAATCCTTTAAGTTGTATTTTCTTTTATTGGGCAAACGGGGATTATTTTTATGTGATTTCAAGTCTTCCAGTTGTAGCTCTTTAAGGGAGTAAATTTTACTATGGTTTCATATGTTTGAACAAACTAGGGTAGTGCACCTGATTTTTGTGAACAGATTGTGATGTCCATTGTGGAATATCTGGTATTATATGTTGACTTCTTTGTGCACTATGTCGATCCTAGTTAGTAAACTTAGTATACCTTTGTTATGTTTAGGGGAGTGGCTCTATGTAAGGGCCGACACACAAAGTGGTGTCAGGGTAACTTACAAAGAGTTAGTAAGTCAGTGATAACTAAAGAACACAGTAGTTAGATTAAAATCTTTAACAAGATTAATATGCCTCACTTAGTGACTCTTGAGCTAGTATAGTCTTGAGTATAAGATGAGAAGGCCTGGAATGGAAAATCAGTGTCTTGTTTCAAAAGACATTCGATTCCACAATGATTTGCAATGGGGCCGAATTTCGTAAGAGGTTACCAGGGTAACCCAAGTTGGGGGCCGGAACCTAGGAAGAAACACCAGGGTAACCTTTGCAATATTGTGATGACACTCCACCTAAAATAACAGTCTACCTTGTGTACTTAGTACATTCGATTGTCTTAAATCTAGAAGCAATATAACCATCAGTCAGTTATGTACTTGTGTCTAGGGTTAGTAGATTATGTCTAGGTAACCATATTACTATCTCCTAGCACGGGGGGTGGACCTACGGGTACCACATGGTTGGGTGGAACGTGCACTTTACTCTGTTGGGTCCCCAGTTTATGATCATGGCATTGAGAGCTTCATGGATGGAGAGCTCGCACTTGGATGCATATGTATACTTCTTCATTGTATATTGTAAATCTTGTATTGTAAAACATCCCTCAATTGTATATGAGGTGAACATTTGTAAATGTAAATTGTAACTATTATTTGATCTACCTCATCAGATGGATGAGTATTGTATTATTTTATCAAATGTAATGTAAGGAAACGTATTTGTA
The DNA here is from genome assembly GCA_007258455.2 of Sequoia sempervirens. Classification (NCBI taxonomy): domain Eukaryota; kingdom Viridiplantae; phylum Streptophyta; class Pinopsida; order Cupressales; family Cupressaceae; genus Sequoia; species Sequoia sempervirens. The sequence goes on along the minus strand of VDFB02165228.1, from coordinate 2,311 downwards.
CTTTATGTTATCTTGAATGGTATTTCAAATGTTATGCAATGTTTATCTTTAATGTTTATGTTAAATAATTATGTGCAATGTGAAATACTAAAGTCGTCTGTAGAAACTTCAAGTAGTGTAACGTCTCATAACTTAATGAATGTATGCAACTAATTAACTTAATAAATATACTTTAAAAAAAATTTATTTCACCTTTTTACATAATTGCAACATTCCTTAGGTTATTATGACGGGGCATTACATATCAAGATGTACAAGACATGAATATTGTAGATGTAAATCAACATATATATATAACTAAGGTTTTTCCATATAAAAGTTTGAAAAAAATTTCATTCCTCGTATTAAAGGTGTTTTACAATTTATTGTATTCGAACAATAAAATGTTACGATTGCAGATGTATATATATATATCCAAGATTTTTCCATCTAAAAAGTTCAAAAAAACATTTCATTCCTTATATCTATTGTACCAATATTTTTTCATCTAAAAAATTAAAAAACATTTCATTCCTTATATCAAATGTACTTTCAATAAATTTTATTGGAGCAATAAAATAACATAGTATGCAAAAAATGATTACATTGTTGTAGGTAAATCATATGAACTTGCAATTCTTGGCAAAGGATGAAAGATATAAAGGCTAAAGGTATTGAAGATTATAACTTGTTGTACATCTACAATGGAAATAAAAACTAAGGGATTTCATGCAAAGTGGGTGTTTGGGGTAATCCAAACACTATGAAAATTCAGTACTTAGGTTGGTTAGACATACACCTGCTTTTTATTTTTCTTGAAAATTCAGTACGACATTGAAATTTCAAAAAAAAAGGAATAGTATCTTAGAAACTACATTCAATTTGCTACAAATTTTGTTCTTACATATTATTCAAATTATATTAATAACTTATTCAAATTTCTATGTCAAGTTGCTTAACTCTATTTTTTTAAATTTTCATCGCCACTTAATGGTCTAGTTTGAACCCCCATGATCCTACACTGACCCATTAGTTCTATGTCAAAGGGGGAGAACAATACCATTTTTTTTATCCTTTTCCATTGATGTCAAAGGGCGGGAGATAGAGAGAATCATGTAAGGAATATTGTGTATGTTGTCTTTGATGGTTTTTCACATCTTATGTTGTCATTAATGACAAAGGGAGAGATTGTTGCAAGTATGAAGTTGTTGTCATCGATGTCAACAAGCTTACGTTGTCATTGGTGTAAGTTGTGTAGTGGTTGAGAGAGATTGTTGCTTTGGTTTGTTGCATTCTTCTAGTTATGGTTGTGGTATTGTTAAAGATGTTGGGGATATTTAGAAATTTGATAAAAAGAGGAAACAGGGCATTGCAGAGGTCTTCTATTTTTGCTTTGAATTTCTTCTGGGTTGAAGACCTGCTTGAGTTTTTTAGATATGTTAGTTAGAGGTGTTCAAAGTTTCTATATCAAAAATTTGGGATTTTGGATTGATGTGCAAAATAAGTTATGTTCACCATTGTGAGAACTGGTTTTGTAGTGTTGTTTACAGAGGTGTTTGGGAGAAATGTTCTTGCTCCATGTTTCTCAATATTTTCTCTTCGGGTCTTGCAATTCTGAAGCTATTTTGACGGTGTTGATCTCTTTCCTTTGTCAATAGGATTCAGGGATTGGTGCTCCAGAAGATGAATTTTAGAGTTGCAGTGTTTGGAAGTATAGGTTGAGTGTATTGGGTGTGTACATTCTAAATGTGTGAAGTTGTTGTGAAGGATTTTGATGGATTGCAAGATGTTAGAGGAATATTCTAGATCAAGATGAGCCATGGTGTGTGGTTCACAAGTCATCCTTGGATTTGAGGAAGCGTGTACTTCAAAGACTAATGTTGTTTGCATGGGCAATGGTCGACTTAGTGTTTAAACTACATTCTTATATGTTTAAGTATTAATGAAGGTACAGTGTGGCATGTAAGAGTTTATTTGGGTTCCAATTAAGTTTTGTATTGGTCCACTTTCATTCCTATCCACCATGGGAATTCTTAGTGTGGACCTATTTTTGAATTTGTAAAGTGTAAGGTGTGTGTAGTTGACTTGAAGATGTTTTTCAAGTTGTGGATGGTATAAATGCAAGGTAAGTTGATGTGAGATGGTGTGGAATAGAATTGAGTGTTGTGATGCAAAATTAAGTGAAGTAGTGTGAAATACAGTGTGAGTTGTAATTCAAGATTGCTAAATGCAGTGAGTTGGAGGTATCTTGATCTCTTGAAGAGTACGAGCATTATTAGAGCTATTGTGGTGGATTATCTATTGCATTGAGATTGTGTTCTCTATGTAACAT
>VDFB02165225.1:0-60938 GCA_007258455.2 Sequoia sempervirens | reverse complement strand
TTTTTTAGTTGATGGATGATACTAACATTGCACCGTATGAGGATTGTTGTACACTAACAGGATCGAGTGAGTTGTGCTCTTTCCTTAGCTCAAATGCTGGTTCATGGAGTATCAATACATGTAAGATGGCATGCTTTTGTTCTTCATGTACAATGCAAGCTTGGAATGATTGTGAGTCAAGGGAGTGGGTTGAAAAATGGTTGACAAGTTATCTTAGCCCACTTCACATCAGACATCAACCGGACATGGCATTGAACCAACATGATGGAATCATCGTATCGACTTTGACCATGTATGATCTAGTCTTCAACCAAGTAATATATCTACTTGCTTAGTATTTGAAATTCCATTGTTATCTTACTTTGCACTCAGATTCAATGTTGACAAATTTCAAGAGATATGTCACACATATAAATGCAGGGCATGTTTATGCATTTATTGCAGATGAAGACAACGAAGAGGGTATAGACTATTACTTGTGTCATTGTGTTGAGGCAAAAAAGAAATTGGAAGCCCCAATTATAGATGGAGAAAAAATTGAATACCCTACAGGCTCAGTTGTTGTTACTGGAACGTGGCTGAGAAGGTACCCACATAAGAGTGTTAAACATTAGTTGTTTGAGGAATTTGACACGCATCGTAAGATTCTTCATTACTCAAACCTTGTCGTGGCATCCAATGTTCATTTTACTAAATATGGGGGTAGACCTTTGAACAAGACCTTGTGGAAGGTTCGTGACTCTGACCATGAGGCAATAATTGACACAATAAAGAGTAGAGCAGACCCAGATGGTTCATTGGATTAATTTGTAAGTATATGCACAATAGTTATTATTAATTTATACTTGTATCGACATCAATTTGGTTGATGCCAATGCTATTATCTTATTTTACTTTGTGTATTTGTATGTAACATCCTTATTTTGATGATCTTGACAAATCTCAATTCTGATTTGAATGAAATCTTGCAATAAAAGTTCCCTATTCATAAATTTCTATGTTTTCTTTCAGTTTTGTTAGCTTTGTACCACCTGTATAGTAGATTTAGGCCTTGTCCTTTGTAGATTAAGATAATACAGAGAATTAGGTTTCTTTTGAGTCCATCTAGAAGAAAATCCATTGAGTTTTTCCACTATTAGAGCACATTTTCTGAAATTCAGTTTGGAACCTTCAATTTGAGGTTTTGAGAGTCAAGTAAAGAAATAAAGCATACTCCACTGAATTAGGCTTGTAGATCAATGGAGTAGGGTTATAGTAGGGTGTTTATGGTGCAGGAGCACCAAGGACAATCAGGACCACAAGGTGGTCAAGTGGTAAATTTTGATTTGTAGTCCATGAAGAATGTTGTAATAAGGTCACAAGGACCATTAGGAAGTGTTTTAAGTCAATCTGGGTTGGTAGGATATGAGGTTGCAATGTCATGTTAGCATGTTGTCAATTTGGTGTAATGAAGCCTTGAATGGCCTAAATGTGAAAATGTATGTAAATTCGAATGTAAGGGTCAAGATGATGTAATGAGGCCATCATAAGGTCACTAGTTTAGGTATGGAGTCATTTACATCAATATGTCAAAAGTTGCACATAACAATGTAATGTTGTCAAACCAAAAGTTGTCATTTTGCAAATACTTAGAAGTTGAAGGGTCACACTTGTAAAAGAAGTTGAAAAGTTGGTTGTAGTCGGTTGAGGAGGTTGATATTCCTTCAAAAAGGTCTTGTGAACGTTGTATGTTGTTGGCAATCATACTTTTGAAAGCAGGAGCACCAACTCCATCTTTTCAACACTTGAACCCTTGTGGTTTCTATTATTTGGTCATTTGATCATTTAGGGTGTTATTAGATGGTTTGAGGTCATTCTATTTCATTTAATAAGGATTTAATGCCATTTTTGTATGTATTAGGTCAATGGAGTCATGATGTAAAGAAGTTGATCAATAAGGGGATTCATGTGGTGAACCTTGTAATTTAAGTGTTTTAGGGTTATTTGTGTTAAATAAGGGCTTTACAGACCATTTATCATGTAATTTGAGTCTTAGGAAGGAGTGTTTAAAGAGTTGCATAAGAAATATTGAAAAATTGCAAAATGTAAAAGTTGTAAAAACTGCCAAAAGCCAAAATTAACAATTTTAGTGGAAGACAAAAAGACAGAAGTTCAAAAGGAAAGCATATGCGTTGGGGAAGATAAAGAGACATTTTAATTGATATTTTAAGTCCATTCAAGGCTAATTATTCAATATAGAAAGTTTAGTTAATATTTGATTCAGAGTTTTCAACGCTTTATTTCTGATTTTTCATTGTATTTCCTAATTTTACTGTATTTTTAGAGTTTCCTTCACCTGAATGGACCCATACATTCTTAGAAGGATTTATCATTCATTTTTTCATGTAGTATTATGAATTAGCTTCCATTTTCTTCCATTTAAGGCTTCCAATATTCATTTTGGAGGGAGAAATACTGATTTTTCTGTAGCAGCCCGTGGAACAGATTTATCACTATTTTGTGATTAAAAAAATGTAATTTTTGTCTTCCCACCTACTATAAAGCCATGTGACTTGGTGGGAAGACTTGAATGCATGTATATTAGGTGTGGAATGAAGTTTCTTGGTGAGGGGGAGTCTTTAAGTCCAAATTCTTACGATGCCTAGGCAAAAAATATTAAGTTTCTATGTGAAAATGCTGGTTTCAAGTTGTCTTTTCATGGATTTGTGTTGGGATTGAGTTTAGGAAGGGTTGGAAGGTCTGAGTAGACCTAGGGAAACATGTTTTATGTTTTGGTTTTGTGTATTGTGTCTGTTTGAGTGAAGATCTTGAGAAACCCCCGATTTTAGGAGGGAAAGTGAGGGTTTGTTGGAGCAACAGGTTAGCAGACTTGTACAGAGTATTTGACTAGAAAATTTGTGGTTTTGAAGCACAATTTGTGACTGTATAGGAGATCTTGTTATGACAAGAAGTTTAAAGGTGGGTTTGTTTGTAAAATTGGGCTAGTTCTTGTAGCCCTTGAGCATGATACCTTGATGTTTCTTTAAGCTTTGGCAGATGAATCTTAGGTGGAAGCTTGGATCTATCTTCTTGATGAAGTATGAATGTTATTTGGATGATCAATGGATGTTTTTACAATTATCTTTAAGGAATTGGTCTTTTAGTTGTTCAGTGGTGAAATGGAAGACTATAGTACTGACCTTATGGAAGTTGGATTAGATATATGAACCTGAGTTGGTTTCTTGGTTCTTAAGTCTGAATTTGTATTCCTCCACCCTACTCTAAATCAGTTGATATGCCTTCAAAAAGGCCTTGTGAACATTGTATGCTATTGGAAATCATACTTTTGAAAAAATACCAAAAGGCTCTATTTTCTAACGTTTTTATCTCTATAACAGTTTGAATTCATGCCTTGTACAGACCTGTACGGTCTTTAAAGGAGCACCAATGCATGTGGATTGTTAGAGCAGAGTCTTATCCTTCATAAGAATCAAGTATGAGTGAATTTCATTAGGTATTGAGAGTTTTAGAGGATTTTTTCCAAATTTGACTATGTATTTTCTATGTTAAGAGTTTGAAGACACTAAAAATGGGGATTTGATCCATTCCACCCTCTATGGTTACTATAACTCAGTGGAATGGATCATAATAGGTAGGTTTAGGTGTGTAGGGGTCTAATTTGTGCAGAGGTGTTCATTGGTGCATTTTAGTGTGATGCCCTAGGTGGGTTTGTGAGGGTTTTCAAGTGAAAAATGGTGGTTTTGCGTGATGGTTTGAGGAAATCAGTATAGAGGTGGATATGTAATGTTATTTAAAGTTTGTGCAAGTGATTTTATACATGTTTAGTAAGGTGGCAGAGTTGAAGGAGGTCGATAAGCATGAGTTTCAATGAAACCCTAGGTAATAGCCTTAAATAGGGGGTTTTGTGGTTCGCTGTCCTAGAAGGCCTATTGCATATAAGAGATGGTGTATTTGTAGGTTTGGTAACTTGTTGAGTGACTGTCCATCAAGTTTGGGTGCCTAGGAAGGGTTTAGGTAAGTGTCCCTTTGGAAAAGAAGGGTTTTTAGACATGCAAAAGAAGCCCTTGATGGGTATTTAGAACATTCATTTATTTGAGAATTCATTTGGGAAGCTAAAGTGATAAAGCCCAAAAAGATGGTTTGTATGGCTACTAGAGTAGACCTAGTTGAAAGGAGATAATTGTCAAGATAGATACTTGGGGTTTTGCAAACTACTTGGGACTAATCTAAATGTGTTTGTTGAAAGATTCCAATCCCTATCTACATTAGTTTATTTTTTTGGTTGAGTCATTTTTTGTAGGGAAGTCAAGAATGCAAAGGTGGAGTTGCTGCTACAGAGCCAAAATCTGAGTTTTTCATCCAAAAATGGGGGTTTTATGCAAGGTATGGAAGACCGTGACACTTAGAAACTACTCGTCTAATCCTATGAGATCATATTGGGCCCTCTACAATAACCTCTCTTAGTTTTCATTATCTCAGATTGGTTTTTTCGTAGTGTCCAGTTTTTAGTTGATGGAAAAAGTGTCAAATGGAAGCAGTGGAAAGTTGCAAAGTGGTGCAACTTTCATTCTTCAACTCGTGTGACCAAACGGACTATTCCAATGCGTCTGAATAGGCATGTTTACGCTAGGAATGGTCCTCTTTCACACCCAAACACGTGGAATCGCTCCAAGCTACGTTCAACCGGATTGATCCCTTAAGGGCCCAAAGGGCAAAATGGCTGCAAACTTCAGCATGAGGTTACTCAAACACCATGATGCTTAGAAAATTCTCGTCTAATCCTATGGGATTGTGTTGGGCCCCTCTACAATAACCTCTCTCAGTTTTTGTTATCTCGAAGTGGTTTTCTAGTAGTGTCCAGTTTTTAGTTGATGGAAAAAGTGTCAAATAGAAGCAGTAGAAAGTTGCAAAGTGGTGCATTTTTCATTCTGCAACTCATGTGACCAAACAAACTATTCCAACATGTCTGAATAGGCATGGTCCTCTTTCACACCCAAACACGCGGAATCGCTTTGAGCTACGTTCAACCAGATCGATCCCTTAAGGGTCCAAAGAGCAAAAATGGCTGCAAACTTTAGCATGAGGTGACTCAGACAACGTGATGCTTATAAACTTCTCGTATGATCCTATGAGATTATGTTGGGCCCCTCTACAATAACCTCTCTCGGTTTTTGTTATCTCGGAGTGGTTTTCCCGTGGTGTCTAGTTTTTAGTTGATGGAAAAAGTGTCATATGCAAGCAGTGGAAAGTTGCAAAGTGGTGCAATTTTCATTCTGCAACTTGTGTGACCAAAAGAACTATTCCAACTCATTCAAATAGGCATGTTTACACTAGGCATGGTCCTCTTTCGCACCCAAACACACAGAATCGCTCCGAGCTACGTTCAACCGGATCGATCCCTTAAGGGTCCAAAGGGAAAAATGGCTGCAAACTTCAACATGAGGTTACTCGGACACCGTGATGCTTAGAAGCTTCTTGTCTGATCCTATGGGATTGCGTTAGGCCCCTATACAATAACCTCTCTCGGTTTTCATTATCTCGGATTGGTTTTCCCGTGGTGTCCAGTTTTCAATTGATTGAAAAAGTGCCAAATGCAAGCAGTGGAAAGTTGCAAGGTGGTGCAATTTTTGTTTTGCAACTCGTGTGACCAAACGGACTATTCCAATGCATCCGAGTAGGAATGTTTATGCTAGGCATGGTCCTCTTTTGCACCCAAACACATGAAATTGCTCTGAGCTACGTTCAACTGGATCGATCCCTTAAGGGTTTGAGTGTAGTATGTTGAAATAGGCCATTCCTCCTATTGTTTAGGCTATGTCTCGGTGATATGGGCCTGATGTAACTTGAATTGTGGTAGCTTGATATACAGAGTCTATTGATGTTAGGGTTCAATTTGTATGATTTTGAAAAAAGAAGCCGACTGAGTAGAGTTATCAACATTATTCGTAAATCATAAGAATTTGTTTAGTACACTAGCCATTTTGATGCCTTCTTGTAGTCTCAAACATTATTTTGTATCATTGTTACATTGGTTTTCGAAGTGGCAGCTTAATATAGCTCCATATTAAAAACTGGTTCACGCTGGATTTTCACGTGGAAAAAAATGTGAATCAAATCACTTGATGAAAAAAAACCATGAGACTATAGCTTGTGGAAAAGAGCACCTGTCATGTAATGCCTTCAAAAGGCTGTTGTCAAAAATGTATTTAGAGTCCATGTAATGCCAAAATTAAAATGTAATCATAAGTAATGAAAAAGCACAAAGTGTAATATTGTCAAAATGCTAAATATGTAAAAAGAGAGAAAAAAAAGAAGGAATGTGAAGAGATAAAACAAGAAAATCAAGAAAATCAAGGAAGAGGGACGAGTCATAGGTCGCTCAAGGAAGATGAAGAGGTATTTGATGGTTGGAAAATTCCTTTAAAGCATTGTAAAGTACGAGCAAAGAGATCATTGTATTATGGAAAAATTAAATTAACAAAGAGTTCCTTGTTTTAGCTTATTTTCTGTGTTTTTCAGTTGTTTCTTAACTTGTACGGATTGTGCAAGAATTTAGAGTTCAAATTTAGATTGTTTCCAGTAGGTTGGGGAATCACCATTTGTTTGAATCCATTTGGGAAGGAATCCATTAAATTTAATGTTTGTTTGAGCATTCTTCTTATGGCTCAGTCTGAAATCTTGTGCATTGAGTTTTGAGTCTTATAAGGCATTTCCACACTACACCAATGTAGGTCAAGTAGATTGGTGGAGTAGGTTAGGGATAGGTTATTTGTTATGTTTTTATGTTTGTGAGTGGAGGAAAAAGAAAGAATACCTTGAAGGAGCTGTTGCTACACAGGAAATTCTGAGTTTTCCAGTAAAAATGAATAGTTTCCAGCATGATAGTGGAGAAAGAAAAAGTGCATGGCTTAGAAGATGTTTCCAAATTCATTTTCAGATGTATTTTGACATGTTCCAATGGTTGGCCAGAGGTTTTGAGGTTGGAATGTAGCCTATATAGGAAACCCTCATTGATTTTTGAGTTTTTCACCCTATAAACAAGGGTTTGTCAATATACTATGAAAAAGAGTCTTTTAATCCCTGAAAATGGATAAATTGGGAGTTTTGTGTTATGTCTAATTACTTTTTTGAGGTTTTAAGTGTTTTGGGAATGTTTGAAGGGGGTCTTTGAAAATCAGACCTATTTTAGTAGCCTTTTTTACAACGTTTAGACTAAAAACTGCTTATTTCTTCAATATAAGTTAAATTATGAGTTTTTGATATGAGGACATGGGCATTAAGAGGTCTCTAAAAAGTGTTTTGGATCTTTGGTTTTGAAACTAGTGTGTTTGGTTTACCCGATTTAGGGCATGAATATCTCATTGAGAAGTAGTGCCTTGACTGCTCAAAGAATAGAAGTCTGACCTAACAGTGATCGGTGAGTTGATTTTGGGATAATGTTGTCTAAGTGATGGTGTCATGGATGTATGGAGTCTTGGACAGGGTTTAGAAGTGAGATATGTTTTTTTGACAGTTGGACAGTGAGGAGACTTGGTGTAAAATAATACATGAAATTGTAAGTTCAGTCAGAACAAAGTTAAGAGAGCAAGTTCTTGATTTGTATCAGTCTAAAAGCCAATTGTAATGATGGATTGACTATTTGGGACAAGTTGAATGAATTGATTGAATGGAAGAGTGCCTTGTTGAAAATGGTGTTTTTGAAATGCATATTGATCTAATTGATTGAATCAAAGTTTTCTAAATGGTTTTTTTTCTTTGAATGAGTCAATTGGAATACAACATTTGTGGAAGGATGAATGATGAATGATAAGAGAATTTGAGGATGAAAAGTGATTTGATGAAATGTTGAAATTTTGTTTCGATCTTCTCCAAGATGAGTTTGGGACAAGAGTCCTCAAATTGTTGAGTGGTTTGGCAATCTTTATATACTGCATCAACTTGTTGCTTACTATTATGTTTTGATATATTTTTTCCAAGCATCCATAGCTTGTTTGAAAGCACTCGCTTTTAGGCTTTTAGCCATAGCAGCAAGGCAATGAACTGCTTGATAAAATGCTTTGATAGACATGTATGAATGTGTTAGCATAGACAAGGCGCTGAACTTTGAGGGGTCGTTTCAAAGAAATGTGGTTTCATGGTATGGAATGGTGATGACAAATGCCACATGACAAGAAAAATTACTATGGATTGTCATGGCATTCCATCACTCATTGAGACCACATTTCTTTTGAGGCTTTTTCAAACAAATTTTGTTGCCTTTTCTATGCTAGCTGCTTTTATTAGTATTCTTGATGATTTTTTCCAAGCATCCATAGCTTTTTTTGGAAGCACCTATTTTAGGCTTTCAGCTTCATAGCAACAAGGAAGTTTAATCGCTTGATAAATTGCTTTCATAACATGTATGATAAATGTAGTAGCATAGACAAGGCAGTGGGACCTGCTTTGAAAAATGGTTCAAAGAAATGTGGTCTTCATGGTGATGGAATGCCATGACAATCCACAACAATTTGGTTTGTCATGGCATTCCAACACCATGAGACCAAGATTTCTTTGAGGCATTTTTTCAAACAGCTTCATTCCTTTGTCTATGCTATTGTTTACTATTATGCTTTGATGGATTTTTTCCAAGCATCCATAGCTTGTTTGAAAGCACCTGTTTTAGGCTTTTAGCCATAGCAGCAAGGAAATGAGCTGTTTGATAAAATGCTTTGGTAGACATGTATGAAAAAATGTGGGTTAAAGATATTATAAGTCTCAAAGAAATGAGGTTCATGGTGATGGAATGCCATGACAATCAAAAGCATTTGATTGTCATGGAATTCCATCGTGCCATGAGATCGCCATTTTCAGGCATTTTTTCAAAAGAGTTCACCTACTTGGTTCATGATATTGCTTTGTGGTGCTGCTACAATGGGTTAAGCACTTTGGGACATCCTACTTTTGCCCTGAAATCACATATTTTTATAAAATACAATGATTTATGACTTTAAAGGTTCCATTTAAATTATTTTAATTAAAGAGGGATTGATCAAACCCCCTTAGATCAAACCCCCTTGGATAGAACCTTGTTAGATTTAAACCATATACCTATAATTAAGTCTCCTCTACACCTATCAAAATGCTGATAAAAAACCACTTTTGATTTACCTTTTGGGTGATCAAATGAATTCATTTAAAATTTATTTTTTGTAAGCCTACAACCCTTATTATAAGCTTCCCAAAAATTATAATTTTAAATATATTTAATTTGATTATTATATTAATTTTTTTATTTCTTGTGATTGTAGGATTTTCAATGAACATCAAGTTCTTTATTTCACACATACAAAAAAATAGAAAAATAGAGAAAAAAATTTCTAAAAAATACATGTCCACTAGGTATTGATGTCCTTATTCCAACAAAAAAAGAATAAGTTAATTCAAATGAATACAAAAAAAGTTATGCGGGCCGAAGTACACCTCTGTCCAAATTATAATTACGCTGACTTGGAAAATTAATTAAAAAACAAATATGTAACAAAAAATTATGAAAAAATATCCATCCCCTAGATATTGGTGTGAAAAAATTGTATTTTAAAAATTAGAATTGTATCCTATCTATAAAAAAGTTACGTGGGCCGAAGTCAACATCACTTTTTAAAAATGCTGATTAGTAGAAAAAATAAGTTATTAAAAATTACATAAAATGATTCACAATTTATTTTTAATTTTAAAAAAAATAATAATTAGAATCTACACAAAATATCACACAAATAACTAGTTTGATTCACCTTCAAAACCTTAATGGTTTAGCTGCTATAGGTGTAAGAACGTGAATGTCTAGTGAAAAATCCTGATTTTAATGTCAAGTTTGGCCAAAAATTGTAACCCATTATTGTGGGATCACCGCTTACTATTATGCTTTTGATAGATTTTTTCCAAGCATCCATAGCTTGTTCGAAAGCACTTGTTTTAGGCTTTCAGCCATAGCAACAAGGAAACACTTGAACTATTTGAAAAAATGCTTTGGTAGACATGTATGAAAAATGTGGTAGTATAGGACAAGGCAAAGAACCGCTTTGAAAAAATGCCTCAAAGAAATGTGGTCTCATAGAATGCCATGACAACCAAATGCAATTGGCAGCTACTCCTAGTTATTAGTTATGCAATGTGAAGTAATTGCATAACTACTTAGGTTGACTTTGTAAAAAACTATATTGTAATTGAAATTTTGTCATGTATCAGCTCATCTAGTTATTAGTTATGAAATGTGAAGCAATGCTTTGAGTTTGAAAGATGTGCAATGCAATGTAATCAACGTTATGAATATAAACTACAAAAATCTATTGTTTACTAAGTTACCAGTTCGGTTTTGGGTTCAGGTTCAGGTTCAAGAACCCGGTTCGCCGGTTCGAGAATTATTTTTTTGGGGGTTGGGTTTGTTTTGGGTTCGGTAATACAAAAACATATGAAAATAAAAAATATATACATATTTGCAGCAATAATCAAGTTCAAAATACACCACCATATTAATAGTCAAATAACATAGCAAAAATACACCACCACTTTCATAGTCAAATATTAAAATATTAGTGATACTCGAATGCCATGATACAAAATTATAAATTAAAGTTCAAACATAAAAATGTCAAGTGTTTACAATTAGCCATTATTGATCATTGACCAATCTGAAAGTGTGAACAATTTTCTGCGTGGAAGGAAAACAAGAAAACAATGTTACATAATTATTTACATTATGAAAGAGCCAAAGCCTTTTTCTTGCAGATCATAGAAGAATCTTAGTGATTTTTTGGGTGTCCTTGCCTTGGAACAGAACTATCCTGAGCCATGAATGATTGACCAAGAACTGTGAGAAAGAAATAAGATAAATCATGCAACTTCTTGCAATTTCTTTCCTTGGAAAAAGGGTAAAGTTTTCTTTTCAGGGAGAATCTCCTTTAAAGTTTGAAGCATTGATAATTTTGAAGATAGACTTAGCCAAATATGTCATCTAGGTTTGAAGCTTTTAGGTAAATGTTTGGTTCTTAAATTTTTGTTGAAAATTCAAGATGCAGGCTCTCCTCCCTTAGGGAAGAGAAGGCCTATCAAACCTAACACTCTTATGCAACACTTCTTAAGTTCTTGTTGATGCAGTATTAGGTGTGAAGTTTCAAAATAGGCATGGTTATATAAATTATCATCTTAGGACTATCATTGCATCAAATTAAGATTTTCAATCCTTTATGGTCTAGACAAGAGAAGTATGGAGTAGTGTTCCAATGCTAAAGTCTTATTGTGAATCTCTTTGCTATGAGTGGTTCAAAAATGAGGAATCTATCTTCTGCACCAAATGAGAAATATTCACAATATGTGCTAGGAAGGAATAAGTCCATAAGATCGAGTATGCAAGAACTGAGAATTGAAAAATTGGCTTACATTTGACTTCCACACAGAAATTTTCACGCTTTTCGATGTTCACACGTAAGTCAAAAAGTATATGTGCGTAAGTTGTAAAGTATACACTTGAATACACGTAACTCATATCTATTGAACCATAAATTTATAATGCAAATATGGACACCATCGATAAAAAAGATTTGTATTTTAAAAAGCAAATAGCCATGTATGCATACATCAATATATGTCGATATAAGTATAAAATATAGTTACAAAATAGCCATATAGGCTTACGAGAATGCCATATAGGCATACAATGTCAAATAAAATATGTACAAAATTTCCATGTAGGCATACAACAAAGGGCTCTGCATTCAAAATTCATTTCTCTCCATGCTCTAGTTCAAATACAATTTTCTTTCCCTTTGCTTGGCGATCCGATAGCGATAAGTCTGTCACCCATTTCTGCTGTGCTCGAGGAGTGCTCCTTCTGCTCCTCCTAATGTTTAGCTCCTAGTGAAGTTTTAACTGTTACAATAAGAAGTAAAGATATTAATATATAGAAATTACATTATAAAAATTGATATATTTAACAAAATAATCACTTACGGCCATCTCACGATCACTCTCCTCGATGGAAATATTTGCATGCCGATGTTGAGGTGTGCTCAAGCCCTATATAAACCATCCAAATAGGAATTAAACTACGAATCAATAATGGTTTGATTTTTCACTAGAACTAGTTCATATATAACAATGAATGTAAATTGAAATTTAGTAATTTTCCTCATACCTCCCCCATCAGAGCCATCGAGGATTGTATAGTGGAGGAAACACCAATATCCATTGCCCTCGTAACATTTGGTGGTGTTTCTGTCACCAATGTCTAAAAATAAAACAACAAATTATTCAATCACAAAAAAGTTACAATAGCGATCCACGTGATGATTTATAATGTATGAGATCTAATGAACAAAATTTTGAGTACAAGTATTAAACTATATATTTCTGATTATTAGTTATCGAATTTGAAGTAATGCTTTGAGTTTGAATGATGTGTAATGCAACGTGACCAACAATATGAATATAAACTACAAAAATCTATTAAACTTAGAATTCATTAGTTAAGTTCTCTAAGTTATTCTATATTACCTCCATGAACGTTTGATCAAATCTACTGGCACTAGGAGGTGTTTTCTTGAAACGTCCAACATTACCCTGTTCAACATCCAAAATCACATATTAAAATGCCATTTGTAAAACAATGCTATTAACATGTAATAAATTTATAATTGTTTACTAGTTACATACCCCACTGATATAATTAATGGATATTCGTTATTAACGAATATTCATTTTTAATGGATATCTGTTTCTTTGAGGACTTTATAACATGAATTCTTCCTCATTTTCATGAACCAATCCTCATTTTGGCAACGCAACAGTCGAGCAACGACCTCCAGCAACCTCCAAGTATGTTTTTTTTACATTTTTTCAATTTTTTTTGCTAATTAGTGATAAATTTAAGTTTTTTTTGCATTCTTTGTAGATTTTTTGAATTTTTTCATTTCTATTTAAAGTTACAACAAAATTTCAAACCCTAGTTAGTGAAAAACAAAAAAAAACATCAAACAAAAAAATGGAACCTTTATTACTAGAAAAAAGCAATAAATTTGAACCTAGCATACTAAACAAACATAAAATAGAACTTTCATTACCTCCTTTTTCCATTTTTTTAAACCGTTTTAGATTCTTGTCTATTTTTCATTATTCTTTATCACTTATTTTCATGTTTCTTAAATTCTTGCTTTGTTTATTATTTTTAAATTAGAATTTATTTGCTAAACAATTTGTTTTTTAATTTTTTAATTGTTTTGACTCTCTTCAACTCTCAAAATAAAAAGGATCCTTGTTGGAAGTGCTCTAAATTTCTAATTCTTGGTGAATCTGGATCCATTGTTAGTATTGACTAGACAAAACTTGTCCCTGCAGCCATAGACAAATGGGCGAAGTGAATGGGTAATAATCGATGTGCTATGCAGGAGGCTATTATATTGAATCATATACAAATGATAGCCTCCCGCACAACCCATCGATTATTACCCATTAACTTTTCCCATTTCCCTATGGCTGCAAGGACAAGTTTTTGTTTAACTATGTATACAGATTCACTTTGTATTGGAAATTTAGAGCAAAACATTTCCAACTTTGTTGAATCAATTTGGAGCTTAACACTTCCACATTGTAGCAAGGTAAAAATTTAATGTATTTTTAAATGAGATTCCACATCACTTTAGCAATTATTTGTTTTCCATTTACACACCTTACACATAAATGAGTTTTACACATTTTTTCATTTGTATTCAATTAAGTCATTTATATTGAATGGTTTAAGGGGATTTTAAACATTTATCTTACATTTTTCAATTACAAATTTAATGCAGGTTCACTTGTATCTCAATCATGGACCCACGCCCTCCAGCTCCAACCACTCCACCTCGAAACCCCCCACCTCCACCACCTACACCCGATGGTGCTAGCTTTCGAGAACAAGTCGATGTTAATTTTAGAACCATTTAGGATCAAGTTAATGCTATTCAAAATGAAGAATGTGTTCACCCATTATTAAGGTGTTTTGCATCAAAAATGTAAACTGTTGTTGATGCGTGTAGGTCCGTGGAAGTGGACTTAGATGAGCATCAATGATGGCTAGAGGAAAGGAGACAGTTGCAATCTAAAGAGGAAAACACAAAGAAACACGAATAGATGCAACTGACAGCTGCAAAACTTTATTAAGACAATGATCTTATATTTATAAAAAAATTGATCTTGGATGGATATTTTATAAAGAATTGGTTGGATGGATATTTTTAGTGTTGAATTTATGAATATTTAATAGTATAATGATGAGACAAAAATTAAGTAATACATATTAAATAGTCTATTAATTTAGTGTTTGTTAATGTATATAGTGTGTATATATAGTGTTTATTCATGCATCATGGTTGATTGATGACTTATTTGTTGATCATATTCATTGTATAGATTTCACATAAATAATCTAATTAACATGTATCCTGATGTCTTCTAAGGATTTTTTTTTGAAAGTTGCATAATGTTCTTCTTTATGTACCATGATTGGAAGATAGTGATTCTTATTCATGATGATTTTATGGTCTTTTACATGAATGATCTAATGACATGTTATTAAACTTGAAGGTTTTAATGGCATGAATGTTGAATTGAGTTGTAATGGTTTTGTTTGATGGTTATATCACTTCTTATTCTAGAGCTTGTGCCAACACTAGAAAACACTCTTCCTCTCAACTCTCTCTCTCCCCCTCTCTCTTAGGTTGCTCCTTCTCCCTCTCTCCCCCTCTGTCCCTCTCTCTCTACCTCTCCGTCCCTCTCTCTGTCTCAACTCTTCATCTATCTCTCCCTCTCACTCTCAGGTTCCTCCCACCCCTCTCTCTCTCTCAAGTCTCTCAGAGCTTCCTCTCTCCCTCCCTTTCTCCCAGTCAAGTCTCTATCTCTCCCTAGATCAACTCTCTCTCTCTCTCTCTCTCACACACACACACACACACACTCACTCCTCAAGTCTCTCTCTCTCTCTCCCTCTTTGCCTCCCACTCTCCCTCTCAACTCTCTCTCTCCCTCTCTAGACTCTCTCTCTCTCTCAGGCCCCTCTTTGTCTCTCTCAAGTCTCTCTCTTGGACTCTCTCCCTCCCTTTCTCTCTCTCAAGTCTCTTTCTCTTTCTCTCTCTCTCTCTCCATCTCAAGACTCTCTTCCTCTGTCCCTCCCTCTCTCCATCTCCCTCTCAAGACTCTCTCTTTCTCTCCCTCTCAAGTCTTTCTCCCTCGCTCTCTCTCTCTCCCTCGCTCCCTCTCTCCCTCCAAACTATATATCTCTCTCTCCTTCCCTCTATACCTCCCTCTTCCCCCCCTCTCTCCCTCTTAGCTCTCTCTCCCCATCCCTCTCAGGTCTTTCACTCCCACTTCTAAGCTCTTTCTCTATCCCTCTCTCTCAAGTCCCTCCCTGTCTCTCTCTCTCTCTCTCTCTTGTGAATTGGTTGCACATCAATAATTTTGTCAGGGGTGGTACATTTTCCTTGGTGTTATTAATATTTAGTTGCTTTTAAGTTTTCTTTACAACTCATCTTCCTTAGTGGGAAAATTGATGGGAAATCCTGTCATTATTAATATTTAGCCGCACATCAATAAATATACTATAAATAAATATATAATATATACTATGTATTAAATATAATATATAATATATATAATATATATTACATAATATTAATATAATATATAATATTTCATATATATACTATATGCTATATATAATAATTAATATGTATACTATATATAATATATAGTATACTATACAAAAAATATGTACTATATAGTAAATATAATATATATATATATATTATTATATATATAACATAATATTATATATTATAATAATATAATATAATATTATATATTATAATAATATAATATAATAATATATATTATATATATTATTATATTAATATATAATATAATAATACATAATATATAATATACTGTATAATATATTATATATAATACATAATATTATATATTTTTGTATTATAAATAATATAAAACATTTATAATTAATGAATATCCATCTAATAATAGATATTCATTCAGTAACGGATATCCATTTTGAAAAATGAATATCTGTTCAGGATTTGGTTTGGGCCTGAAAGTCAACTCAAAAAACATGTTTTTCAGAATTTGTTTAGTTTTCCGAAGTTCACCCTTGTGGCTAACGACTTTTTTTTGACCCGATTTTCATTAAACGAAAAGGGTTTATAGAAAAAATTGCCAGCTTTCCATCAATATAACTTTTGCCTTATTTTGAATTAAATAAATAATTATTATTGATTTTCTACCTACATTACGTCCAAAGTCATAATTGATAGGCTGATTGAAAAATTTCTATAACTTTTGAACTACTTAACATTTTTTGAATCTACAAGATGCACCACATTCTATGCTTCACCTACTATAGGATAAAAAAAAATTGAATTTATTTTTTGACCAAGTTATGGTGGTCAGACACAGATGTTTTAATAATTCTAAAAAGTTCTCAGAGTAAAAAAATCATAACTAAGTATTTATGTGGAAAAAAATTACAAAAAGAAATTCGGCACATCTGGACATGTGTCCTCTACTTATATTTAAAAAATTAGAAAAGAATATTATGTTTTTCTTGTACTTAGGGTGGTCAGACACACACTTGCTTCTTTTTTTTTCCTTAAAATTTAGTACACTACATTGAAATTTCAAATTTTCTCAAAATAAATTTACTTTTTTCGAAAAAAAGGACTAGTAGCCTAGAAACTACATTCAATTTGCAACAACTTTTGTTCTTACATATTTTTCAAATTATGTTAATAACCTATTCAAAATTTTATGTCAAGTTGCCTAACTCTGATTTTCTAAATTTTCATTACCACTTAGAGGCCTAGTTTGGACCCCCATGATCCTGCACATACCCAATAATTTTCTTAAAGATCCCATTATATAATAAACTAGCCAAGTGGCTAACACTATATTCATTAAGTAATAACATCTATGCCACTCCACGTAGATGCAGATACATTGTCTTAGAACCCAATTTACATCTTTCGATGCACTAGATGACCTAAATCCTAAACATATAGTTTGATATGCTACATCCATTATTTTAGAACATTAGTGGTTAGATTTTGTATGACTCCTCCCAAGACCAGGTCAACTATTTGGTTTGTTCTTGCTTTGAAGCATAGTATTATGTCCCACCAATGAGCCAACCTTGATTTTTACTTCAAATCATATTAAGATTAAAAATGCATTGGGGGTTCAATCTAAGAATGTATCCCTCCCTTATATTGAACATTTCTTTTAATTGAACCCCTCAATGTGAAGCCTTTGATGGAAACACTCTACTTTTATCCACACATGATGACAAAATACCATTCTTCCTCATAATTTTGGTGATCAAACAAAGCCTTTCAAAATTAAATTTTATAGATACATAACCCTCAATGTTAGATGTCTAAAAATTATAATATGTATTATTTTTTAATATATTTTAAAATCAAGCATAATTAACATAGGTTCATTAAGTATGACATCTATTTGAAACATTGAAAAGATAAAAAACTATATGTCAAAAAAAAAAAAAATTACTACACTTTGCATCAATGTCCTTGTTTCAATAGTTTTTTTAATGTACATGAGAAGTGAAACACAATAAAATATAGGTCTAATGTATTTATTAGTATAAATTAATAAAACTAATAGTAAATAAACTATTCAATAAAATTTAGATGTAATTGAGGTTGCTTCTTTGAACATCCTTGGTGGATTGTCTTGATAGTTGGCACTGAAGTCCGTCATATATTTCTTGGTTGCGCTGTTGGTGTTGGCAATTCTATTTGCTACACCTTGCCTCTCTTTATAACTACTTGTGCATTTAGCTATTATGGGAGCCACCCCCCATGGGTGGTACTTATCAAAAAAAAAAATTACCAAAAAAATATTTGAACACTAGATATTGGAGTTACTTATCTATGTTGAATTCATGAAAATATTTTATTTATAATTCAAGTTATGCATTATTATGATATATCACTTAGTAAAAAATAGTAGAAATATAATATTTTATTGAAAACTAAAAAAATGATATACAGATGTATTTTTTTAAATTGTAAATTGAATTTAATACATAGAAAGTGCTACAAATTGTGTGTTTACATCATGTTTATTTTTTGATAGTTTGTATGATATATTAGGTGTTGATTTTAATGGCCTGATATTGCTGAAAATAATAATATTATCAATTTATATATTATCTTTAAATAATTTACTCATACATATTCTAAATTTTAAAAATTAAAAATTAAAAATATTAATAAAAGAGTAATGATATGAAAGATGAAATTGAAATACATCAATTATCTTAATCAAGAAATACATGTGACATTAAGAACACAATGTAATGAAATTTTTTACATGACAAATATAAGCAATCTATTATTCTTAATTATGTATTTTTAACATATAGAAATGCCAATTTCAAAAAAAATAAATTAACTAATATTGTCTCATTACAATAATTATTATATTTTTCAAATACTCAACATTTTATAATATAACAATAATAATGGAGAAATTTATTGAGCTCTCCTCATTCTAGAGACCGAGAAAGTAGTCGAATCGGGTATCCCTTTGCCATACTAGGAAGAGGGAAGTATGTGGCTCTACAAGCTTCAAGCGGCTCCCACCTATTCATCGTAGTCATACATTTGAATATAAAATAATTAGAGAATTTTAAATTTAAAAAGACCATGTGTGCATAAGAAAGAAAACATGTATACCAATCTAACCTGAACTTAGTGACTAAGTTGTGAAGGAAAAGAGCAATTTCAAATTGGGCCAAATGATATCCTGGACAAAGTCTAGCACAATTACCAAATGGCATATATCAAGGATTTTGAAAAATATCCTACAATAAATGGACAATGAATAATAATTAGTTACATAAAAATTCATCCAACTTATTCTAAGCAAATTAGCATTTCTTTCCCATCACATACATGACCCTCATTTTCCCAGCGCCATGGGTTGAACTTGTGAGCTTCAAAATGATACTTCTCATCCAAATGTTGACCACTCAAGAATACGTACACTATCCATCCTTTTGGAATAATAAAATCTACAATAACATAAAATCATTAAATTAATTTAAATATGTCTATAAAAAAAATGTATATACTGATCTATTATTAAAAATAAAACCATGAAACTACCTAAAATATAAATATCTGATTAAATATCATTACCTAAATTTTTTAAAACTTTTTAAATAAAATTAATTCATTCATAAAAATATATTAATCCAAAAAAATTAAAGAGATCCTGATATGTATATAATTGAGTTAAGACATGAATTTAAAAGTAAGAAAAAAAACTTTCAATTAGTATTCAATATCTTGTTTTGGTTCTCTAAAAACACCTGGATCTGCACTAGCTAGTCGAAGTGTTTCTTTTATAACCTGCATTGATAAAAACACAAATAATGATAGTTAATAATATATTCGAAATTGGTGACAACTAATAGCATGAAGTTTCCACAGTCCATGAAAATTTAGAGAGTAGATTTCTGGATTGAAACTGTGTAATTTTTTTGAATCAACGTTTTGTATCATACTCCATGATCCATCATCAAGATGTAAAGCAAAGAGTTGATTCGATCATGGAGTATGATCTGAAATATTGATTAAAAAAAATTACACACAATTTCAATCCAAAAATCTACTCTCTAAAAAATTGATGACAATATTAAAAATAATGAAATATATCAGAAGAATATATTGTGTGTACTTACGCATTGAGTGAACTTCATTGACATATAGTCGTTCCACGTTAGCTTCTGGTGCTCTTTGCCTTTAGATTTTAAGATCGCATCATGTTCATCCTGTCCATTTCCAATTCAAATCATTATTTTTCACTATTTTACTTTTGACCACTGAAACGTGGAGTGAGAGGGATGATAGTACTCACCGTGATCTCCTTCAATGCCCGCGGATTCTCAGTGAGAAACCTCACAGCAAATGCCATGGCTGACGACGAAGTCTCGAAACCCGCAAAGAACAAAAACAATATTAGATCTGCAATGATCTCGTCAGAGTAGATGCCTTCTCTCAAAAGCTTCGTTAGGAGATCCTTACGGCTCACTTCTGGATGTTGTCTTCGGTCTTCTATACACTCATAAATCTTTTTTATCAAAATTTTCCTTGCCTGCAATGCAACAGGAGATCCATTATCAGTATAACTCAGCAGCAAAATATGAAAACTGCAAATTCTAACCCAGGAAGGCAGAAAAATAGAAGAAGAAAGAGGTTTATATTGGGAAATGAAAAGGGAAGGCTAAAAGCTTTACAGAACAGTTTTAGGAAAATTCACAGTTAACAATTTATAGTCAACAAATTCACCTCCAACAATTCATCATCAGCAATTCAACACCATGACAAATTTATTTCGTGAAAAATATATCACCAGCAATTCATATTATATTGCTGGCCGCGAATTTTCCACAAGATAAATTTGTCATGACAATGATGTGTTGAAAGTGAATTTGTTGATGATGAATTATTGACGATGAATTTGCCTGAAACTTTTACAGAACATACCTTAATTCCCTTTGCAAAAGCAGTTCCAGGAATATTGATGGGTACGCAGATGATCGCTCCTATGAAAACAAGCTAAATTGATGGGTAAATCCAGCAGTTTTTTCCCCATTAAGTTCAGAACAAGCTGAAAGACAAAAAGATTCAAATGAAAACAAAATTCAGATAATTAAAAGAAGTAAACAGCCATTAACATCATGTTGCTTGCCTGATGGCACTTGCTCTGAAGAGGGATGTCTCTCTGCCGTTCCCATTTTTTCATGCCAGTGACAAACACATGCTGTATGTCTTCCATGAAATCAGAGTAGACCATATTTGCCTATAATTTTTTGCAAGGAGCTCGGGTATTTGGCTTGAAACAGCCTTCCCTCATTTTGCAGAACGTATTTACTGAACTCTAAATCAATCGATACAATTGTCTGCGGTGTTCCAAACAAACTGCATCGGAAGATTGGCCCATACCTGTATGCATTTCAATTTCACTAATTAGATCTGAAAACTATTTTACCGAACCTCTTATTTAGTAATTATAATTTACCTGCGCAAATGTTCTTGATGTGGGGAATTGATAGATTTGAAGAAACTAATACTATCGCCAATTATGGGCCATCCAGAGGATCCTGGTGGTAGCTGTTTCTTTTTCTTATTGTTCCTCCATATCAGTCGTCTTCCTAATACAAGCAAAATTGCCACTGATAAAATGGAAGTGACAATCAGTGCAAACACCATCTTCTGCTCCATTTCCTTGTGTTTGGCATTCTCTCATTTACACAAATATGTAAGAGTTCACCATAAGCAGAATAGACATTATAGGATTTTTAAATTCTATTCCATGTGTTTTTGACTGTTGACTTGTTGCTGGGGTCCACCTTTATTAATATTGTGGGTTGTGGATTTTTAAATTTTGTTCCATGTGTTTTTGACTGCTGACTTTTTGCTGGGGGTCCACCTTTATTAATATTGAGGATTTTTTTTGATTTCAATGTATTTTACAAATATGGGATATCATATTTTTAATGATAGAATAGGGGAGGTGGGGCGGGATCCTAGGTATAGTATTTGACGACGAGGTCAGTTGTGAGATAGGATTTATTAAATAAAATAATTAATATCTTTTCTGAAATTTACATTTTATTGCATCAACAAAGATAACTTAAGATCTAATCAATGTTCACATTTTCTTGGTTTGTATCTAGTTATTATTTATTCAAAACAGATGGTAGAAAGAAATAAGACACAATTTCATCGATCAGTATTTCAAACTGACACAAATTGTATACATTACCTTGTGAATAGATCTTAAACCCATATTTCAATATTAAGTACACATATGTGAAAGATGTACTTTTAATTGTCTTAGATACACTAAGTGACACTTTAAAACAAAAACATTTTAAAATTTCACAGCCACACATGAAGCAACCATCCATGATAAAATATATATTTTTAATATAAAATCCTTAATGAAGAAAATGCATTGCCTAGTATCCTGGATCAAATAACCAGGTAAGTTTCATATCTCCTCATCAACTTAATTTTATCAAGTGATATTTACCCAACTATTGGTCACTTCTTACATGAATACTTGCAAACACCACAATCAAAGCTGTAAGACTCAGTAATCAAGTTGTCTAAACAAGAGGACATAATTTAGACTTAAAACAAAACATTCAACAAAATCGATCAACTGCCAAACTTATTACCAAATAAATTTTAAACATCCATCAAATCTATTTGCTCATCTCAAATGAATCGATCCACACAATTCAAATTCATCCAATCAAATGAAAGTGCATAGATAAATTACATCTCTCACATTTTGCTACAAATACATCCATTTTTCAAGTCCAATTTTCTTGTAGCCCTTCAAAAAAAATTCTCATAGATTTCAATTTGCGCAAGTTCACACTATATAGTAAATGCTTATCTACTTTATATTCTTTGTATACTAAAAATGTATATATTGTAATCCATTTTAAGAATCCACTTCAAATTTTTCTTTGTAGTCACCTGTATAAGGCATATATTTCCTTGGTGGTGTAGCTAATATAATAATAAGATGCTACTATTCATAGGTTCAAAGAAGAAAGATACACACCATCTTGTATGGAGCTAGACCTATTTAAATTTTAAACTCTACGTCACAAAATATGATTTATGTAGACCATATTTCCCACCATGTTCCCCAAACCTCAAATTGTAGAAACCCCTAATTCAACAAATGTAATTTAAATATTATGTTCAAGGACTTGAAAACTCATGCATTCTATCACTTTTGGTTTGTTACATGCACCCATAGAACAACTATTATAGTTGTTAATAACCTTCAAGTATGTATATATTGATTGCCACATTGCAACAAAATTTATCTACAAATTATTGCCTATGTTAGGTTAAACATTTTGTTATTTATTCAAGGGGTAAACACTTTTGACCGGAGCTATGAACCGGATACAACCATTCAACAATATCACCCCAACGGGGTTTGAACTTTGGTGGCAAGAACAACAATGCCACCTATAAACCATCACACCATGCCAATACTGACATGTTAGGTTAAACATTTAATTGCACGTTCTAGATTCAATATATAATTGTTATATAATTGTGTAGATTTTATGTCATTTATGGTTAGATATTTCTAATGTTGTTTCACATCCCTTTGCTTGATGAAATACCTAATAAATTTGTGAATTGTAGATATTTTTTAATTTAATTTGATCTCATTTTTTTTGGTTTTTACTAGAAATGAACTCGTATAATCTAGTATTTAATCTATTTGGTTTTAGTGATAGTGTATGGGTGACAATAGGGAAAAAAATAAAGAAACCATCTTGATCAACTATAAGGGTAACATGAATCTTTTTTCCCAAAGAAATGGCTTGAGATGAATTTCTAAGGTAACACACCTTAGGTAAATAAGATGGGATGATGAGGGATTTTGTATTCCTATGGAGGGATGAGACTAGCTATGATTTCTATATTGAAGGGACTTGTGGGAGTGATGTAGTCATGACCAACCCGATCTTATCAAATTGCTCAATCATGCAACCAAAACACACACAACTTGCAAATAATATTCCTAACAAAAATTAAAAAAATGATTTAAAACTAGTTTTTAATAAATTAACACTATAATTTAG
Organism: Sequoia sempervirens; assembly: GCA_007258455.2. Lineage (NCBI taxonomy): Eukaryota > Viridiplantae > Streptophyta > Pinopsida > Cupressales > Cupressaceae > Sequoia > Sequoia sempervirens. The sequence continues at coordinate 37,210 of VDFB02165225.1, read as the reverse complement.
TTGTTGATAAAATGCTAAAAAATTAAGTTGCATGAGAAGTCAAACTTTTTATTGTAAGTTTTATTTATTTTTCTTTCAAATTTTTTGTGTGTATTTATAACTTGAAACTTTAGTGCATGGATATATATTTTTCCAATTTTGATAAATAATTATTTTTAAATAAATATTAAAATGTGTGTGAATCCAAAAATAGTTGTTTTCATGGGATGTCAACTTTTATATTAAATATTTATCTAAAATGGAAAAAAATTATACCATCTTGAAATAGATTGTTTTATGTAGTGCATCATATTTTTTCAAATTTTTTTAATAAGTTTTAGTATTTTTCCTTGGCATGGTAATGAACCTAATATTTTGTGTTGATAACCTACTTTTAGTAAAAATAAAATATAAAATATAAATAATAATTAAACTATTAAAATAAATTTATTTTTGAAAACTACACTTATGGATCTACAAAAGGGTATTTTTATATTTAAAACAAAATGTTATTTACATTAGTAGGAGTTACTGAAACTTCAAGCTTTTCAAATAATTTTTTTTTCTTTGTTTTGTAAATTGGACTCAAAGTGTTGCTCCATATATTTTTAGCCAACAATTTAGTTGAAAAAGTTGTGGAAGTATCTAAATTAGTTAGAATGAATCTTACTAGATCATATGTTTGACCAAAATTGATTTTTATTTAGAAATTCTTAAATTCAATTATGCTGATAAGTTGGTTGAAAGTGTGACACAACTTTGTGCTTTTACCCATATTAAGACAAATAAAATAAAAAGAAAATTTGAAGTGTGAATTGTGTTTATTTTTATGTTATGATTGTGATTTGATTAAATGTTTGAGGCTTCCATGTAAGATAAAATTTTTAATTGATGTTTTTCTTAAAGTCACATCTTTTAATATGAATTATTTCTTAGATGATCCTTTAGATACTTGTATTTTAATATTTTTATTAAATAAGTCATTTGTTATTTATCTCTACATAAAAAAATATAATAAACATTATATTATAACAATGAAATTTATATACATGCAGAAATTTCCATTTAGTTTTGGGTTCATTTTGATCTAGAATGTCTTATTAAAATTACATATTGACAACTAACATTCTCTTGCATTGATTTTGGATAATTCCTTGATCTCTATCCATCCCCATTTATTCATACCTTCACACATTTCTATAAATTTGACCTTATCCATGCATTGTTCATATTATTATTAACATAGAATTCCATGCACATGGTCTTCATCTTGAAATTTACATTTTCCTACCCTCATTCAATCTTGCAAGGCTCAAGTTTGATCTTGAGCCACTTGAGATTGGCCTCAATTTTTTTTAAACCAACCCTTTTTCACTACCCATTGGAAGTTGATTTGGTACATGTTGACATGACTAATTGTTATGTCTTGGTGTTTAAAGATATTCAACATACATAATTAATTCATGTAATTAACCAAGCCTGATAGAATAATTCTAGGAACATTTTGATTAAGAGCTTAAAATGAACACATCTACATTAAACTTAGAATTCAAATCTAAGCCACTTCCATGCTTGAGAATGTTGACTTCCAATACTCACCCAAGGCTATAAGGAATGTTGTAATCACTACAAAATTGTAATAATTTTTTTTTAAAGTGTATTATTACATGTAATGTGAACATCATAAATGTATATATTCCCTAAGACACGCGACAATGCACTAGACATGCAAATCCCATAAATAACAAAAGTAACCAAACATAGCATGTGATTAACTTTCATAAATTTAAGAACATACATTCAATAACATTAATTTACATCACATAAGGTATAAAATATAATAATGATTCATTGTTACATTGCATTTAATTTAATAGTTACAATACTCATTTCCAAATGAAATAGATCGTACAAAAGTATTACAATTATAAGTTACAAGAATTCTCCTAGATTACAATTAAGAAGTGATACATAAATAAGGTTTTTCGCTAATATAAATGAGAGATAAGAGAAAATACAAATCCACTCAAGAAATAATCGTCGTCACGTACAAGAACTGGGGACCCAACGGTGTAAGGTGCACATTTGAGCCAACCAAGTGGTACCTGTAGGCCCATCCCCCGTGCTAGGAGATAGTAAAAAGGTTCCCTAGACATAACCTACAAAATCTAGACACATGCAACTCAAATAAAACTCAACAAGTATAATACTCAACATAATGATCACATTGCTTCTAGAATTGAAGGATCAAGTATTTTAAATTCACAAAGGATACTGTTATTATAGGTGGAGTGTCATCACCAAGTCGCATGGGTTACTCAGGGGAATCTTTCTAGATTATGGCCCCCATCTTGGGTTACCCTAGTGACCTCTTACGAAACCTGGCCCCACATGCAATCTAATGCATAATCAATTATCTTTCAAAGAGACATAAAATAATCTAATAGCATCTAAACTATATTTAATCTATTCACTTAATAAGTAAATTTAATCAATTAATTTATTTACTTAATAAAATAAATTTAAGTACAAGGAATAAATTATTTTACCAAATAAATTAATTAAATTAAAATAAAAAGCTTTTAACAACATTATTTAAAATTAATTAAATAAGCACTAAATCATTAAGAACATTAATCTAACATTAATTTCATAAAATAAACCTTGCTTAAATAAATAACAATTGACAAGGCAAACACAGATATGACAACCAAACATACCAAACATAGACTGGCGACACACTATGACTAGGTTTGTGGCTAGACTAGGAAAAACTTTGTTACTATCTCTCAATCAACATTACCGTTGGGAAAATGGACACACTCAGACCTATGAATCCAGGTGGAGCCGATGTCTTGTACCTATTTGCTCAAACATACAAATTAGAGTACACATTCATAATAGCCGAGGCGATAGGAAAGAAAATCTAGCAATCATATCTCATTCTCGTATGTCTCCATACATTCAATGGTACGATGCCGCCCTTTCCACCTATCCTCACAACATGCTACTGCATCACTTAACTACCCAATAAATCTCTGCATCATAATAATAACAAAACAATGTGCATCATACCCATAAAAATACCATCAAAAGCTCTTGTTCCATCTTCCTATTCAGATTCCTTAGCAAGACTACCTACACATCTCAAGTGAGAAAGTAGGGGCACTACAATATTGGTGTTTTTAAAGATATTCAACATACATAATTAATTCATGTAATTAACCAAGGATAGAATAATTCTAGGAACATTTTGATTAAGAGCTTAAAATGAACACATCTACATTAAACTTAGAATTCAAATCTAAGCCACTTCCATGCTTGAGAATGTTGACTTCCAATACTCACCCAAGGCTATAAGGTTGGTCCACCAAGGGAATTGACCTAGGGAACTTGCCCTTAATAATCCAATAACTACCCCAAAAGTATTTATAAATATTATCATCCTTACACATTTTTAGATATTAGAAATCACAATTAACTAGGTTATAGTAGAAGTTAATTAGATTATAACTAGGTTGGCTAACTAGGTTATTAGATTTGTACATAACTAGATTTGCTAACTAGGTTACTAGATTTGTACATAAAAAAGATGAACCCATACTACTCTAGAGCCACTTGAGATTGACCCATAAGAAATTCTAAGTCTTCAAATTTCTAGATAGTGAGCATGTCAAGGGTATCATTTTCTAGACATTGGCAAGAAAATTCTACGTGGCATCAACATTATTCTTCATCATATATCTCAAAGTTAAGTGCCCTATCTAGTTGTATTTCATTTCTAACAAAAAATAAATTTATCATTTCCCATCTTTTACTAATTTAGGTTAAATTTTCTATATAGCTTGTATGTGTTTACATTAATCCTTGTGGTGTGTTTTACCCATATATTGGTAAACTAGACATTTTCTTACATGACTAAGTGTTTCCCCTAGGGTAATTTGATTAGGATTTTTAGATCTACCATTTCCTAATTGTTACATCCATTTCCAATTTTAAGTAGGGATTAATTTTTCTTTCAAGTTGGTGCTTTATTGACACATCCTTAATTTAGGGTAAGAGCTTACAATGTTTGATCTCTTTCTTTCACCTATTCTATTAACTGTTATTCATATCTCTAGTGATAGTGTAATGCAAAACATTGTTAGAACCTTTAATGCTAAAATAATCAAGTAAAAAGTTAGAAATATATTTAAATCCAAAGGTTTCTTTGATGGTTATAGAAAAATTAAAAAGATATTGAAAGAACACTTTATTAGACCAATTTTGATTATCCTCCATGGATTTCTAATATGGCACATGTAGCCAAACTAGATGGATACACTCACATACACACATACACATTAACTCTGGAAACCTAAACAAAGCACCTCTTAAAAATGATTTCATATAAAGCAACATTGATATGATTGTAGATTCTATTGTTGGGCACAAGATGTTATCTTTTGTGGATGGGTTCTTGGGATATAATCATATATTTTTAAATCCACAAGTACAACATAAGACTATATTTACCACTCCTTAGGGCATAATCTACTATGTTGTCATGCCTTTTGGGTTAAAGAATATTGGAGCTATGTATTAAAAGGTTATGACCTTAATATTCTACAACTTAATGCAAAAATATTCTAGACTAATTTATGTAGATATTATATAGGAAAATATAAGAAAATGACTCACAATATGTAAGCCTTGAGAATAAATTTTGAACATCCACAATAATACAAATTTATATTAAATCCTAAGAAATGTGTATTTGATGTAGATAGTGGTCAATTGAACATAGGCTTTATTTGTTGGATGTTGTGATTGTGTTGCTGATATGTGGTTGTCATTGATGTCAACACTATTAACATTAAAGCATTAGAAGTTGTATATGTCGAGGATATTGAGAAAATTGTAATGAAATGAGTTGCAGGTTGTCAATGGTGAAGTGAAGTTCAGTTTGTTAGTGAGTTCAGTACGTTGATGATCAAAGGTTGTGGACTAAAGGGTTTCTTGTTGAGTATATCTAGTTTATCCACATTGAGTTTTAGAGATCTGCGTGAAGATTTGATCGAGTTATGAAGATTTGTATTATGATAATTTTTTACTTCAGTTGGTGTTTCTGAATGAAGATGATGCAATTCCAATCAGTTTAGTTGTTGTGGATGCTTCTCTGGTGATTCATGATGTTTGTGGATGTTTCTAGATTGTGCTCTATTTGTGTTGCACATTCGCATTGATCGTTGTGCTCGCAATCCATGATTTTCTCTTGCGTGTTCATGTTTTTCATGTTCATGGCTGACTAGGTGATGGTAGCATGTTGTGGATCTTCGAGAAATATTTTTTTGAAGGTGGTTTGTGTTCAAGGATGTTATTTTGGGTCTTCACTATGTTGTGGCTAAACTTGGTTGATTCACATCAATAATTGTTTTTGATTTAGGTCGATAGTTTATATTCATTTTATTATTTTGTTGAATCTGACATGTAGCGATGTAATTTCTTGTTGCGGATAATATAAGAGATTGTTTATTTCATTTGTAGTATGTTGAATATGTGTGTGCATGAATAATGTTCTAAATAATTCGAAGGCAGTGCCGAGTGTGAAGAAGAGTGGAGGTGTTCATGTGCTTAACCAAAACTATGATCAGGCATTAGTAGATGCTATTTTATTAGTTCAAATCCCTATGGATGTAATCTAAATCTTTCTATAAGACAGTGTGTCTTACTTTGGGTAGTAAGCCTTGTTGTAATTGAGCAATGAGCTCTAGGCAGTGAGCCTGAATGCATGTGCATTCCCCATTTCATTCTTTATACTTTTAACAGGGTATAATCTTGTGGACTGATGTCAACCGTGGTTTTTCCCCTAACAGGGTTTCCACATAAAAAATCTTCGTGTCATGTGTGTTTTTGATGTGTTGATGATTTATGTTTTCATTGTTAATAATCAGATATGAGATTAAGGTTAATAAAGTTAATAAGTTTTGAATTTATGAGATAACTGATTCACCCCCCCTTAGTTGTCTGCCCTTGTGTTGCCAACAATTGGTATTAGAGAAGGTTCCTTGGAAGAAGTTTAACAACTTAAGGTGATCTGGGATGGCAACATATAAGAAGGATAGTCTGAGATTTTATGGAACAAATTATTCTTTGTGGAAGACTCGAATGGAGTGCCATTTGAGATACATTGGTCAACCCTACTGGAGCATTACAAGTAATAGGTATGTTATTCCACATAATGGTCCTACTACTACTGCTGAGATTAGGGATGCTGAGTATAATATCAGGGCTAAGGAGGCATTGTTGAGTGCTTTGACTGATGCTGAGATGACAAATGTGATGGATTTGAAGACTACTTATGAGATCTAGAAAAAGTTGGAAACTTTGTATGAAGGTGATGCTAATGTGAAGATTGCTAAGCTACAAAGTCTAAAAGGGAAATATGAAATGTTGAGAATGGGTGATGATGAGAGTATTACTACTTTTATGCAAAGAGTGAATGAACTTGTGTGTGGTATCAGATGTGCTAGTGGAGAGTTGGACAAATCAGAGATTGTTACTAAAGTGCTTAGATCCTTGCCTGCTTCATACAAAGTCAAAGCTATAGCTATTGAGGAGCTCCAAACTATAACAAATGTAACCAGAGATTTGTTGATAGGCAAGCTTATTGATTTTAAGTTGAGTGAATTTGGTGATGCCCTTCCTAAGTTATAATCTGCATTCAAGGCTACTACTTCCAGAAGAGACAAACAAAGATATGATCCGGGTGAAAGTTCTTCTAGAAAGACATTCAAGTATGAGGAATAAATGAGATAGATTGAGGAAGAAGAAAGAGAGCTAGAAGAGCTAGAAGCACTTATTTTCAAAAGAGTAGCAAGAGGAAAAGGTAAGTGTGAAGAAAAATTTCCTCTTAAATGTTTTTCTTGCAATAAGATAGGTCATTTTGCATCAAGGTGTCTGGAAAGAGATTCTAAACCAAGACATAACAAGCCTAGATTTCAAAGGAAGTGTTACTATGTTGTTGATGAAGGTGTAACAATTGATGAATCTGATAAAGGAAATGGAAGTGAGGATGAATGGGTATTTATTGCTATCCTGGAAAATAATCCTGTGTCTACTAAATCTGCTAGTTGTACAAATGTGGAGAAAGCCCTAACTACTCAAGTTGAAGAGAAATATGAATGGGTGATTGATAGTGGATGCTCTCATCACATGATAGGTGATAAAAGTAAGTTTGTGAGCTTGGAAAAGTATGATGGTGGTGTTGTAAGATTTGGTGATGACAAAGTTGGTGTGATCCGTGGCATAGGATGCATTTCTCTTCATGGTAAAAATAATATTGATGTCCTGTATGTAGAAGGTCTAAAGCATAATCTTTTAAGTGTTGGACAGATGGTAGATAAGGGATACAATCTTTAGTTCATGGATGGAAAGTGCAAAATATTGGGAAGTTCCAGAAATGTGATTACATCAGGTACAAAAACTAAAGGTAACATCTTTCACATGAGTGCTACTAGTAAAAGTTGTCTGATTGCTGAAGTTGATGAAAGTTGGTTATGACATAGGAGAATGTGTCATGTTAACTTTCATAATATTGTCAAGATAAGTTCTACTAAGGCTATGAGAGATCTTCCTAAGTTGATGAAACCTACTAATGCCATATGTAAGGAATGCCAGTTAGGGAAGCAAACTAGAATTTCATTTCAGAGCAAACAACATTGTTCAAATGAATTGTTGGAGCTTGTGCATATTGATTTGTGTGGTTCTTCTAGAGTCAGAAGTTTACAAGGTTACAGGTATTTCATGTTACTCATTGATGATTATTCTAGAATGATGTGGGTTACTTTCTTAAGGGAGAATTCTAAAGCTTTGGAAAAGTTCAAGATCTTTAAGGCTATGGTTGAGACAGAGACATGTATGAAGATTAAATGTCTTAGATCAGATAGAGGCGGTGAATTCACTTCAGGTATTAATTCTTTTTGTGAAGAACATGGGATAAGGAGACAATTATCTACACCATGGACCCCTCAACAAAATGGAGTTGTGGAAAGGAAGAACATGACAGTTCAAGATGTTGCTAGGGCTATGATGTTGGAAGGAAATGTTCCTCATATCTACTAGAGAAGTTGTGAGTATTGCTATGTACACTCTCAACCGGGTACAAATCAAAGGTGATACTGGTAAGACCCCTTTTGAGCTATGGACTGGTCATAATCCTACTGTTAGATATTTCAAGATCTTTGGAAGAAAATGTTATATGAAAAGAAATGAATATATAGGAAAGTTTGATGCTAGGAGTGATGAAGGTATCTTTCTGGGTTATTCTACTAAAAGCAAGGCCTACCAGTGCTACAATAAGAGATTGAGGAAAATGGTTGAAAGTGAAAAAGTCAAGGTTGATGAAGACATACGTACACCATCCAGAACCTGTGGATATGATTTTGATGATCAAAATGATAGTACAACTAAAGGAAAGCAAGTTCAAACTTCAAATCAAGTTCAAATAATTTCGGTGAGTCAAAAAGATCAAGAGGAAGGAGAAAACAGTGAAAGTGCAGAAGAGAGAACACAAGAGTCTAAAGCTCAAGAGCATCCTAAGACTCTAAGGTATGTAAGATTAAATCATTCAGAAGATCAGATCATAGGTGATAAGAACAAAGGTGTCCAGACTAGGAGAAAGATTTCAGAAGAGTACTGTTTGATTTCAAAGATTGAGCCTACTAATGTGAATGAAGCATGCAAAGATGAACAATGGGTAGAAGCAATGAAAGAAGAGCTACAACAAATTGAGAAGAATGATACATGGATTCTTGTTCCTAGACCTAAGGATAAAAATGTCATTGGAACTAAATGGGTCTTTAGAAACAAACTAAATGAGCAAAATGAAGTGGTTAGAAACAAAGCGAGACTGGCGTGCAAAGGATATTCTCAAATGGAAGAAATTGACTTTGAAGAGACATTTTCCCCTGTTGCTAGGATTGAAGTTGTGAGATTATTTCTTGCTTATGCTACTTACAAAGACTACAAGGTTTATCAAATGGATGTCAAGTCAAATTTTCTAAATGGTGAGTTGGAAGAAGAGGTGTATGTTGAGCAACCAGATGGATTTTAGTTGACTAATTAGGGAGATATGGTTTGCCGATTGAAGAAAGCATTGTATGGACTCAAGCAAGCCCCTAGAGCATGGTATTCCATATTGGATAAGTATTTACTGAAGCTTGGATTTAATAACTTAGGAACTACTTATAGTAATTTGTATTTCAAGATTGGTGATGATAAAGATTTGATTGTGGAAGTCTTTGTTGATGATATCACTTTTGGAGGAGATGATGGTTTGTGCATGAAGTTTGCTGATGAGATGCAAAGTGAATTTGAGATGTCTATGATTGGAGAGATGAAATTCTTTTTTGGATTGCAAATTACTCAGCTAGATAAAGGGATCTTTATATCTCAGTCCAAGTATGTGAAAGAATTGTTGAAGAAATTTGGTATGGAAGATTCAAACCCAGTCAGTACACCCATGGTGACTGGATATAAATTGAAAATAGATGGTGATTCTCCAAAGAAAAATTAGACTAGATATAGATCAATGATTGGTGGATTGTTTTATTCAACTCAAATTAGGCCTGATATCATGAATGTTGTATGTATTGTTGCAAGATCGCAAGCTGATCCTAAAGAATCTCATGTGACTGCTGTGAAGAGGATTTTTAGATACTTGAAGGGGATAGTTGATTTTGGCCTGTGGTATCCTAAAGATGGTGATCTTACTTTGAGTGCCTTTACTGATGTTGATTGGGCAGAAGATGTGAATGACATAAAAAGTACTAGTGGTGGTGCATTTTTCTTGGGTAAGAAGCTGATTTCATGGTTAAGTAAGAAGCATAATTCTATTTCTTTATCTACTGCAGAGGCATAATACATTGTTGCTGCTAAAAATTGTACTCAAGTATTGTGGATGAAACAGATGTTGAAGGATATTAGAGTTGTGTATGATGAGCCTATTTCTATATTCTATGATAATTCAAGTGCCATTAACATTTCTAAAAATCCGGTGTTGCATTCCAAGACCAAGCATATATCTATCAAGTTTCACTTTTTGAGAGAGAAGGTGAGTGAAAAGGAAGTCAGATTGAAGTATGTGCCTACTAAGGAGCAGATTGCAGACATCTTTACCAAACTGTTGCCTAAGGATACTTTTGAGTATCTCAAAGGGAAGTTAGGGGTGATTATCCCTCCTAATAAAAACTAATATGCATTGCTTTGCATCAGTTCGTGCATTTCATAGTCATATCTTGATCTAGATTGATGTTGTGGTGGTTGCTACTTAGGAGGAGTAGTTAGATGTTCAAATATGTGGTTTAGAGCTTAGAGATATTTGTCATTGATGGAAAAGGGGGAGAAGAGTAATGTGAATTTTTTTGGGGGAGAAGAACCTTGTGGGGAGAAGAGTTATGTGGATGAGTTGAGGAGAGAAGAATCAAAACCTAAGGGGGAGTAAGTGTTAAGAGATAGTTGCGTTGATGGTGTTTTTCACATCATGTGTTGCCATCAATGCCAAAGGGGGAGATTGTTGGATGTTGTGTTGTTGATATGTGGTTGTCATTGATGTCAATACTATTATCATTAATACATTAGAAGTTGTATATGTCGAGGATATTGAGAAAATTGTGATAAAATGAGTTGCAAGTTGTCAATGGTGAAGTGAAGTTCAGTCTGTTGGTGAGTTAAGTATGTTGATGATCAGAGGTTGTGGACTAAATTATTTCTTGTCGAGTATATCTAGTTTATCCACATCGAGTTTCAGAGATCTGCGTGAAGATTTGATCGACTTATGAAGATTTGTATTCTGATAGTGTTTTACTTCAGTTGTCATTCCTAAATCGAGATGATGCTATTCTAGTCAGTTCAGTTGTTGCAAATGATTCTCTGGTGATTCATGATGTTTGTGGATGTTTTTATATCATGCTCTATCTATTTTGCATGCCCACATTGATCGTTGTGCTTGCGATCCATGATTTTCTCTTGCGTGTTCATGTTTTTCATGTTCGTTGGTGACTAGGTGATGGTAGTGTGTTGTGGATCTTTGAGGAATATTTCTTTGAAGGTGGTTCATGTTCAAGGATGTTATTTTGGGTCTTCACTCTATTGTGGCCGACCTTGGTTGATTCACATCAATAATTGTTATTGATTTGGGTCAACAGTTTATATTCATTTTATTATTTTGTTGAAGCCAACATATAGTGATGTAATTTCTTGTTGCAGATATATATAACTGATTGTTTATTTAATTTGTAGTATGCCAAATATGTGTGTGCATGAATAATGTTCTAAATCATTCAAAGGAAAAGCAAAGTGTGAAGAAGAGTGGAGAAGTGTTCATGTGCTTAACCAGAACTGTGATCAGGCATTAGTAGATGTTATTTTATCAGTTCAAATCCCTATAGATTTAATCCAAATATTTTTGTAAGAAAGTGTGTCTTCCTTTGGACAGTAAGCCTTGTTGTAATTGAGCAGTGAGCTCTAGGAAGTGAGCCTGAATGCATGTGCATTCCCTATTTCATTCTTTATACTTTTAATAGGGTATAATCTTGTGGACTAACCTCCACCATGGTTTTTCCCCTAACAAGATTTCCACATAAAAAATCTTGGTTTCATGTGTGTTTCTGATGTGTTGATGATTTATGCTTTCATTGTTAATAATCAAATCTAAGAATAAGGTTAATAAAGTTTATAAGTTTTGAATTTTTGAGACAACTAATTCAACCCCACTCTTAGTTGTTTGCCCTTGTGTTGCCAACATTTTTGTATCTAGTAGAGGTATTAAGGTTAATTCTAAAAATATATATTCTATTTTTAACATTCCTTTACTTAAGAATATTTCACAAATTTGTATCTTCCAAGGGAAAATTTAATATATTAGGCATTTTACTGCACAACTAGTGGATCAAATGTTATCCCTAGGAGATTAACTCAATAAGCTAATGGAATAAGATGGAAATTAATTGGGTACCAATAAACACCCCTAATTTTATTTTAACCCCTCAAATTTATGCTTTTGATGACCCTCTATATACACTAGATTAATTGAAATACCTCTCTATTTTTACTAGCTAGATCATGTATTTATTTATTTTGTTACATTTTTGTATACCCTTATAATTTCTACCCTATCAACTAAGGGAACTGTGATAGAGGGGGATTTGCAACTCATGAGTTGTCCTTGCTCAGAGATCCTCACAGGGCGAACTGCCCTATATTACCTCAATTGAACAGTGCAAAAGTTCTAGAATCTGAAAGAGAAGGTTAAAGAGGGTCTCTGGAAAAATTGACAGGCTCTCGGCCAAAGGACGTCAACACAAAAAATGGACGACAGCTCAACGCAATGGTGTCTCAGAGGTGTGTAGGCGTCTCGTATAGATCAAAGAATGAGTTTATCACAAAAGCACATAAAGTGACTATTTCTACTCCGAAAGCTAATACTGCAGAATACAGTAAAATAACAGAAAGCGATAGGACTGAGATAAAGAGATAGAAATGAAAAAGGCAAGGAGAAGAAAAGGAAGTAAATACTTATAATCGTGCAAGCGATGAAGCCTCCACTGAGCAAATGCCTTCAAAACTTGCAAGCGTGATATCTGGAGAGAATGTTGGAGCTGTATAGGGGTTTGCCTCGGTCAAACCCCCATTTTGGTGTTCCCACCTCCATGGACAACCAAAAAGATAAAGAGAAAGAGTGTAAAGCGTATTGTGAAAGAAAAACCCACTCAAGAGTAGAATCCGCACCATGAATAAGCGTGTGATAAAAGCAAACCCCGCTTGAGAAGGAGAACTTGTATCACGAATAAGCGTGTGATAAAAGCAAACCCCGCTTGAGGAGGAGAACCCGTATCACGAAGTAAATGTGCAAATAGTAGGGGATATTGAATCCCAAGATGCTCACAAGCATGAAAAATAGGGAGATGAAGTTACAAAAAGTGTTGTAATGGAAGCTTGAGAGAGATCAAAGCTGTTACAACAAGTTGTATAGAATATGTGTAAGCAAGTGATGGAGTGAAACTAAAAATTGGCAGAATGGAGCTAACTGTGGAGGAAAAGTCCCTAAAATGAAGTGAAAAGACTTTTAAGGAGGGAAAAGAAGCTTCCTGGGCCGTTTCAGAGAATCCCAAGCCGTTTCCATCAAAAAACTTAGGTGACAAGTGGAAAACATGCTCAGAAATGGTCGTCTGAGCTTTGAATCGTCACAGGACGCTAGTGCAACACATGGGTGTCTGCGCGACGCGCTAGTGTCTGGACACGTCATGCTACAAAATAATGCTAACCAGAAAGGCACAAAGTTCGATGCAAAGACACGCAAGGGTGGCCGCTAAAAAGGGGTGTTGGAGTATCTTGAGAGGGAAAGAGGCTGATGCAAGGGATAAAATGAGCCTACTCAAGATGCTAAAGGAGAGGACATTAAAGTGGAAATAAGAATGTAGGGGAAATCGCAAGGGTGAAATTTTGCTCTTATACATTTTTCCCGCACTTTAGCGGGCATATGAATCCACATTAATATGCACGCTAAAGGAAATCTACTAAACATAAATAACATCATATGCCAAAAGGATACTGTAGAGGAAGCATATAATTCTTCAAACCATGGAAGCATGTTCCCAGTCTGACAATCTGCAAAACCAATACATTAGACAAGAAACACATGCACCAGATAGCAATGTTAGAACATAAAAGCTAAAGGATTTGAGTCAGCAAAGTGAAAGAGACCACAATGTGAAAGGTTGTCTCAGTACTATGCGTCATCCCCAAATAATACATAGAAGACTTCAAAGATGAAGAGAGAAGGAGCATATACTCAGGAATAAGAAGGTGCATATATTCGATCTGGTATATGCAAGAGATAAGAGAGATGAACAAAGCACGTGGTGAAAGAAAAACCCACTCAGGAGTAGAACTCGCACCACAAAAGAGGTGATAAAAGCAAACCCTGCTCGAGGAGAACCCGTATCACCAGAAAGCGCCTTAAAGCCTATAGACCTACAAGGAAGGCATCCTTCAAGAAATCTCGCATGAAGGAAACCCCAAGAAGTAGACTCCATAGAGTCAAAAAGTGGCAACATGTCTATCCGCAAATAGAACATGTCTAAATCGTCAATATGTCTACCCGTAGATATGACACATCTAAAAGTGGCAACATGTCTACCCGCATATAGGACACATCTAAAAGTGGTGACATGTCTACCCGTAGATAGAACATGTTTAAAGCATTGATATGTCTACTTGTAGATTGGATGCATCTAAAAGCGTCGATACGTCTACCCACAGATAAGACGCATCTAAAAGCGGTGACATGTCTACCCGCAGATATAACATGTCTAAAGCATCGATACGTCTACCCACAGAGAAGACACATCTAAAAGTGTTAATACGTCTACCCACAGATAGAATGCATTTGAAAGTGATGACATGTCTACTCACAGATAGGACATGTCTAAAGTGGCCAGTCATGCAGATCGAGAAACTTTCAAAGGGGTCCCTCAGGAACCCTCCAAAAGGAGAGGGGTCCACTCAAGGGATGTGTTGTTTGAAAGGCAAGGTCTAGTCAGGCTTCCCCCAAGCTAGACACAAAGAATTCACTTGAGAACAAAGGCTTCCAAAGAGGTCCCTTGGGAACCCTTCAAAAGAGAAAAGGGTTCCAATCAAAGGATGCTTCAGTCAAAAGAGAGAGAGAAGAGGGGTCCGTTACAAGGGCCACACATCTCCAAAATGAGTTATCACTACCCCCAATAGACAAGGGAGGAGAACCATGCAAGATTCTTGGAATAGGATAGAGGTAAACCTCGATATCACTTGTCATGCAAGGTAAAGGTAGGTGCATCAGCAAGTGATGGCACCTGAATCATGAAGTTTCTGTATTTTATCCTTCAAGGCCTTACATTCACTAGTGGAATGATCGAGCACTTGATGGTATGCACCTAAAGGATGTTCTCCTTCAACATGTTTATGAATTTTATTTCGCATGGGAGAAGGAAGAGTGATTAAGCGAGCTTTTAGAAGCCTCAACAAAATACACTCTTGCTTAGACAAGGAATGAGGAGCGGGGAGCAAACCTTTTCCCTGTGAGGGAAGGTTTGACTTCTCACAAGAAGAGGAAGAAGGAACGAAGGTAGAAGACAAGGGAGGATAAATCAGTCCACGAGAACAAGGTTGAGTGGAATTCATGCCACCATTCGACCATTGTCCCCTTTCAGATTGTTCATTCAAACAACCAAGCCCTAAGTTATGCTTACGAGGAAAAAATTCTATAGGGACTTGAATGCCTTGTTCGTTGCACCCACAACCTTTACGCTCATAGCCATATTTAAAGACGATCCTAAAGCCAGGGCTATAATGTGTTTACAAGTCTTGAAAAGAAGGTGGATCCTTATAAAGAGCATTGTCCTAGCAACAGGGATCACACTCCTCTATGGGATCACCATCATTTTTATTAATAGGACTGCCGACACTATCCTCTTTAGCTGAAGCATAATCCTCTTCCTCAGAAGGAGGATGAACACTAAGGATATTACAATGATTTCTTTCCCTACTTTGCGATATAAATAAAAGAATAATAATCTTTGATAGCGGGTGTGGATGATGTTGTCGGAAGGTCTAAGTGGATCGGGTTGACTTTATATTCTCCAACAAAGGACTCTGTAAAGTCTAAAGGATCTCGATAACCACCAAGACATGCATTAATTTGAGAAGAGGTGGAAGGAGCATACTTAGGACTCCTTACATTAGAAGGATCTTCTTTAGGGACGTCTATCTCAAGAGTATCCTTTGTAGTAGGTACTGCTGGAGTAAACATCGACACATTGGAAGACACTAAAGGGATAAGAGTAGGCACAACCGAAGCTCGACCAACAATTTCCATTTCACATAAGTGCATAGCATCAGGGTCAACTTTGACTATGACTACTCGATTGTTAGCAATGAACTTAATAGATTTATGCAAGGTAGACGGGACTACACCCATAGCGTGAATCCATGACCTACCAAGAAGAAGGTTATATGGTAGCTTTTTTTCCATAACATGTACAAGGGTAGGTATGGTAATGGGTCCCAACCTTAAAGGAAAGACTATCATGCCTAGGGTTTGTCGACTGACATTATCGAACCCACGGAGGACAAGAGAAGAAGTATTAAGAGAGGATGGGTCAATATTAAACTTAGGCAGTAAATCAATACTACATACATTGAGTGCCGAACCAATATCAACAAGAGTGTGTCTAATGCCTATCTTATTAATATTGACTATAATCATTAGAGGATCTGCTTGCTTCTATACTTCCAGAGGTGGGAGCTCCTGCGGAAAAAATGTAATATTCGGTGAACCCGCGCGAATATATTCCATCAACACATCATCGTCTGCCAACCTAGTGGAATAAGGCAAGAAGATCCTTTGCAAGGCTTCCTAAAACATACCTTGATAAACCAAAGCAGATCGAAGCAAGTGCCATATCAAGATCTTATTTGAAGTAACCTGAGGTTTCTCGGCAAGATTGTAATCGCTAGGTGCTTTAGCTATAGGTTTAGGTGCTTGGAGAAGTCTTGGTTGTTTATTGATACTATTCTCATAAGTATGGGCTACCGCTCTATAAGAGGGAGCCTTAGAAACATCAAGAGAGTTACTATCAAATGGAAGACCATCAATAGAACAAATCCTTTTAGAAGAAGGACTAGCTGGAGTCACGTAAATGACTGGTCTCTTATGCCTTTCAGGGGTAGTAGAGACATAGATAACATTTACAAACTCACCACAACTAGTAGAATGATTACTTAAATACATATTCTCAACATCAATCCAAATAGGATCAAATGTGGAATAATTACTTAAAGAGACATTCTCAACATTGATCTAAATCAGATGTAGAAGGGGGTTCATCATTCACTAATGCATCATCTCTAAAAGAGGGTACATTAGAACATAGATGAGATTTACCATTCACAAATGCATCATCTCCAAAAGAAAGTGCATTGGAATGAATAGAAGGTAGGGTAACATTAAGAAAGGTATCACATGTATCGAATGGAATATCATTAATAGTTTGAACAAAGTTGGATACTAAACTAATAAAAGAAGATATTAAATCCATTATAATTTTTTCAAAGAAGAATATTCTTCACGTCGGGTTCACCAAAAATGTGATATAGGGGGATTCACTACTCATGAGTTCTCCTTGCTCAGAGATCCTCATGAGGTGAACTGCCCTATATTACCTCAATGGAACAACGCAAAAGTTCTAGAATCTAAAAGAGAAGGTCAAAGAGGGTCTCTGGACAAATTGATAGGCTCTCGGCCAAAGGACGTTAGCGTAGAAATCAGATGACAGCATGACGCGATGGCGTCTCAAAGGCATGCAAGCGTCTTGTATGGATCAGAGAACGAGTTTATCATAGAAGCACCTAAAGTGACTACTTCTACTCAGAATGCTAATACTGCAGAATATAGTAAAATAACAAAAACCGATAGGACTGAGATAAAGAGATAGAAAAGAAAAAGGAAAGGAGAAGAAAATGAAGTAAATAGTTACAATCGTGTGAGCAATGAAGCCTCCACCGAGAAAATGTCTTCAAAACCTGCAAGTGTGATATCTGGAGAGAATGTTGGGGCTGTATAGGGGTTTTCCTCTGTCAAACGCCCATTTTGGTGTTCCCACCTCCATAGATAGCTAAGAAGATAAAGAGAAAGAGTGTAAAGCATGTGGTGAAAGAAAAACCCGCTTAGGAGTAGAACCCGCACCACGAATAAGCGTGTGATAAAAGAAAACCCCGCTCGAGGAGGAGAACCCATATCATGAATAAGCGCGTGATAAAAGCAAACCTCGCTCGAGGAGGAGAACCCGTATCATGAAGTAAATGTGCAAATAGTAGGGGATATGGAATCCCAAGATGCTCACAAGCATGAAAATGAGGGAGATGAAGTTACAAAAAGTGTTGTAATGGAAGCTTGAGAGAGCTCAAAGCTACTACAACAAGCTGTATAGAATATGTGTAAGCAAGTGATGGAATGAAACTAAAAATTGGCAGAATGGAGCTAACTGTGGAGGAAAAGTTCCTCAAATGAAGTGAAAAAAGGACTTTTAAGGAGGGAAAAGAAGCTTCCTGGGATGTCTCAGAGAATCCCAAGCGTTTCCACCGACAAACTTAGGTGACAAGTGGAAAACATGCTCGAAAATGGTTGTCTAAGAGTTGAAACATTGTAGGACGCTAGCGTGGCATGTGGGCGTCTGCGTGACACGCTAGTGTCTGGACACATCACACTACAAAACAACGCTAACCAGAAAGGCACAAAGTCCGATGCAAAGTTAACACACAAGGGTGGCCGCTAAAAAGGGGTGTTGGAACATCTTGAGAGGGAAAGAGGTTGATGCAAGGGCTAAAATGAGCCTACTCAAGATGCTAAAGGAGAAGACACTAAAGTGGAAAGAAGAATGTAGGGGAAATCGCAAGGGTACAATTTCACTCTTATATAGAACTAATCACACCTATATTTTCTCAAAAATATCTTTTATTCCCATATATTAAAGCCTTGGTAGAGAAAACCTAGACAAGCTATGATATTTATGTTAACTATCTTATAGAAAAATATAATTTAAAAGGACTTATACATCTCAATCCTCAAACATGTTGTCAAACCAACTCCAATAGTGAGTCCCATTAATTAAAAATATCTCAATTATGTACCATAAATATAAATATAAATATATAATGTAAGGGTTTTAGAAAGACATATGTTTATTCTATTAAGGGTTATGGCATTACCAAGAGGTGTTCAATAACTAGCTTTAGGAAGCTTGAGTAGGGTTCTTCTGAACCTCCATAATCTTGGTGTGATCTTTGTTTCTTTTTTTAATTGAATTAGAGTTGGGATTAAGCAAGCACTCTTAGGATTATGAGGTTTAAATGACATAATTCACAATCATAGCACTTGACCAACATAATAAATGATCTATAGATGTTTGGAACACCATTTATAAACACCCCACCCCTTATGTGCATAATTACTAACCCCCAACACTTAACACATATTAATTTAATTAATTTATTCCCTTTCTTCTTATATTGAAGTGATATATTGGTTCACATTTTGACTATTTAAAAAATTCTAATATACATGCACATGATAAGGTATTCTTTAGAGGTGAATCCCTAGGATGTCTTTAGTTACTATAATTTTGAAGAAGAATCTCAAATTGAATGGAACAAATATTCTCAAAAGGCAATTGATGACATGAAATAATATTACTTAATTAAATCACCCATACTTATGCTTGTTATTAATTGTAAACCTTTACTTCTATATGTGTTTGCTAGTGAGTCCATTTCTAGAGGTTTATTGCAAATGATAAAAATAAATGTAATAATTTTTTTATTACAAATTAGTTGCACTCTACTAGATCATGGGACATGATACATTCTCATGGAAAATTATGCTTGATCATGGGACATGATACACTCATGGAAAATTATGCTTGGTCATGTTCCATGTACAATTTAGTAAAAAATGTTGAAACACATGTAGTTATAATAAATGTGTATCCACAATAAATAAAGTTCAAGATGCTCAATTTAGAGTATAACAATTACATTCACTCTTGATAACCTTATTTTTTTCTCTTCATATCGTAAAGCCAATTTGTTTGAGTGTCATAATATATAGTGTACTTTCTAAACAAATTCCTAGTCCCAACAAGTGATCTTAACCCAAATTGAAAATAGAATTGGATTCAAGGACAAGATACAATTTAAAACATTACTCATCATTATTTCAAAACCTATGTTAGTTTGTGCTTGAATCAACAAAGGTAGTTAATTTTATAATCATTTCCTCTTCCCAAAGCTTGACTCAAAAAAATTAGTTAATTGTATTAAAAAAATTCCTCTTTCCAAAGATTGAATCAACAAAGGTATTTAATTATATAAACATTCCAACAAGTTTCTTTAAATAAATGCCTATATGATAGATTTATCTTTCCCAAATCCTCAAATCTTTAAAATTATAATAATTTTCTTAAATATCCCATTATATAATAAACTAGCCAAGTGGCTAACACTATATTCATTAAGTAATAACATCTATGCCACTCCATGTAGATGTAGATACATTGTCTTAGAACCCAATTTACATCTTTCGGTGCACTAGATGACCTTAATCCTAAACATATAGTTTGATATGCTACATCCATCATTGTAGAAAATTAGTGGTTAGAATTTATATGAATCCTCCCAAGACTAGGTCAACCATGTGGTTTGTTCTTGCTTTGAAGCATAGTATTATGTCCCACCAATGAGCCAACCCTGATTTTTACTTCAAATCATATTATGATTAAAAATGCATTGGGGGTTCAATCTAAGAATGTATTTGATGAGGTAAAAAAAAAAACCTCGTCAATATAATGGACTCAATATGCAAACCTATACCCTTCAACCCAATTTACCTTGCCAATTAATTACCATGAGGATAAATAATTTCTCTCTTTTTATGAATAAGTGTGCAAACTTTACTTCTTGAAATTAGTCAAATTAAGCTAACTTATGTTGATTTAATGGTTTAGTCCTTGAGAATTTCATAGTCAACTTCCACTCTTGATTACCATTCCAATCAAAAGGGAAATGAACATAGATCTTACCTCTTTTGAAAACAAGTGAGCGGGCATCAGAATTCCAGGAGCATATGTTATGGGCTGAATCTTCGTAGTTCTGTTATTTTTAGTTTCAAAAACTTTATGGCTCATGTTGAGCCTCTTTAATATTTCATGTCATGGTCTTTAAAGTTCATTAGTTATTGACAATCTGTTAAAGACTTTATCAATTGGAAAGTAGGATTTTGTTAGCCACTTTCATATGAAAACATGTAATTGTTGCAAATGATGAATACAAAAAAATACCATTATGCTGCCAATATGTCTTTTTGAGAAAAAATACCATATGAATAAAAATGAGTTTTCCCGTCACACTTTGAATTACTGAGTAATGTGAATGGAGTCCTTTGAATGAAGTAACTTGGAGATTACCAATGCAAGTGATCTGAGATAGTTGTAGAAACACCCGAGAGCTAGCCACTCAAGGGTTATAGATAGATAGATAAGTATTTTACTTTTCTTTAACAGATAAAAATTAAAATTGGAATTCATTTTCATGTGTGTGTCATACTATTAGTGTCAATCTTGTAGGTTGTAGTTAAGTCCGTAGTCTCTGAGTTTAGTATCTGAAATTCCAGAGCACCTTCCTTCAGTTGTTTCTGTTAAATTGTTTTATGTTAGTTGTTAGATTGTTATCTTTTGCACTAGATCATGTTTCATAGTTTCTTTACATTCAACAATTTACACATTCTTTAGATTAATCATTTCCATGCTTTCTAGCTTAGTGGTGATGCTTTTCAAATTCATAGTTTTTTGATTTCTAGTTTAATTTATTTCTGGCTTTCTAGATAGATGATTTATTGCTTTCAAAGTTAGAAGCCCTTTTGAAAGTTATAAGCCCTTTTGAAAGTTATAAGCCCTTTAGTTTAGAGTTTTATTCAATGGTTTGGTATTTAGGAAACCTGAGAGAGAGATAGTTGAGGTGTCTTCTATTGCATACAACCTTTGGACACTACCTGGTCAATATATGAATGTGTTTATTAACTAAAGTGTTAGGACTTGGCGACAACCTATCACCTTTTGGCGCCGTTGCTAGGGAAGCCTTTTTCTAGTGTTAGTAGGAGATATCTTGAATACCTCTTTTAGGGATAGAAATAGTCCTTTGACTTCTTTTCTACATGGTTAGGAAAGAAGGCCCTGATGGAAGATTCTTACCAAAACCCCCCCAATCGACATACCAACAACAAGCAAGGAGGAAGGCAACTTAGATCAAGAACTTACTGAGGAATTGACCGAGCAGGGTCAACCTGAGACCTTCCCACACACCCCAGAAAGAGAAAATATAGTTGTAGAGGAGTATATTCCTTTGCAAACTCTAGAACCTCGCCCAACTTAGCAAATTTTGGAAGAGGATTGCATCCCCTTCAACATCATGGGTGACTGTAGAAATGCTACCAACAACAACGATAACCCTCCACCACCACCACACACATTCACTTATCCTATTCCTATTGACGCAAATGACAATACGATAATGAAAAATATCTCACCGGCCTTCTTGCCAACCTTTTGGGGTTTGTCTACTGAGGATCCTGATTAGTTTCTATTTGAGTTTAAAGTCTTGTGTTAGGCATATGAGTACAAGAATGATAATCATAAACTAAACCTTTTCCCTTCCACTCTGAAAGACTCAGCTATGCGCTGGTTTATGGGATTAGCTTCTCAGTCGATAACCTCCTAGGATGAAATGGAGTTTGTCTTTTTTGAGAAATACCAAAGTTAATGTAGGGTCAATGATAGGAAAGAAGAACTATTCAAAGTAAAGAAAAATGAGGATGAAAGTTTAGAAGATTACCTGGATAGGTTTATCTTCTTATCTAAATGTTGTGGTGGAGAAACCATAAGTTTTGATATTTTGAAGACCTTATTCCTTAAAGGTCTAGATGATGACACTCAAAGGAGCTAAGACTTAATGGGAAAAGGAGACGTGTCCCAATTGGGGTTGGATGATATTATAGAAATGTGTTAGAATTTCTCTCAAACTCGAGGAGGAATTAGAAAGTCCACTCTCTTTAAAGGTTCCAATGACATTAGAAAAATTCGTGAAGAGTTCGCCAACTTCAAAACCGACATTCTCATCCAATTGAACACTACTTTAGACGTCATACAAGCTAAAACCTGAAATCCTGAAACCTTGTCCATCTATTGTCCCAGGTGCCGAAACAAACATTTTCTATGAGAATGTCCTTTGGAAAAAGTTGATAAGATTGACATTTTCCAAGTGTGTGACAAAAATCACCCCACCAACCAGTGTGAGGTACTGAATGCCATCAAAAGTTCCAAGAAAAGAACAACCCCAGTCAAGGAAGAAGTGAACATTGTCAATAAAAGAACTAGAGGCAATTTTTCCTATGGACAGAATTACAATCCTAATTGGAGACCCCAACCAAATTGGAACAATAACCAATGGGAAGCACCCTGGCCATAGGCACCACCTCCAATACCTCCTAATTGGGGAACCTATCCCTGGGGACCACTTGAGTGGAAAAATCAATCTTGGGGTAATCCTGAGTGGCCTAACCAACCTCAACAGTAGTGGTACCCTCAAAATCCCATTCCTTAATGGAATCAACCTCAACATCAATTTTACACTGGCCCTAGGAGAATTCCTACTCAACAACAAAATCTTCTACCACCTCCCCAGAATACACAACAAAATGAACAAGTTAACCAGCCACCACTTCTGGCGCAACCAGTTCCAAACCCAAAGAACAATCGCCCAAATACCCTGGTATATTTTGCCGAACAAGACAATGTCACTGGGCTCAATGTCATACACTGTGGAAATATGTAGTTAAGGTTGGAAAAACACTTTCGCAGCTGACTATTGAAGATATCCTAGATGAACCTATGAAGAAGTTTGCTAAGAAAACCAAAATAATGCCATTGATAGAAAAAATACCATACACTACACAACATAAGCCCGACCCACCATCTTCAGTTGGAGCTTCCAACCTACCACGGGAGGAGGGGGGTCAATCTCCAACTAAACTTCCAAAGGATCCTGTGCCTAAAGAAAAATAACCTCCAACTGAACTTCTGAGGGATCCCACACCTAAAGATAAAATCAAAGCACCTTTTCTGGAATGACTGAAACCAATTCCTATGAAAGATGCTCTAGAAATGACCTCACCCACTGAAACAACATTGATATAAGAAATTAAACAATTGCAAATTGAAGTTACCTTGTTATAGGTGATTAAAGAGATCCCTGAGTTAAACTAGCTGATTAAATAGTTGTGTATTAAGACCCCAGGGAGAAAACCAAAATGAATCAACACCGTCCACAAAAATGGGTACCTAGCTGACTTGTTGGCTAGGACGACCATTGCTCTGAAGTATGATGATCTAGGTAGTCCGCTTATAACAGTAATAGTTAATGAGGTAGCAATACCTAATGCTTTGGTAGACCTTAGAGCAGCCATTAATTAACATGATGACTATTGATGTGATGGAAAAACTGGGACTTACTAAACTACGCCCCACAACTACAATTTTACAGATATGGAAAATCAATCCATAGCTATTCCCAAGGGAATCATTGAAAACATTCTTGTTAAGGTGGATGGATGGGAATACCTAGTAGATTTTCAGATAATTGAATCCCTTACGCCCAAGGATAGTTATCCAATAATTTTGGGATGACCATGGCTGGCTACTATTGTAGCCAAAATTGACTGCAAGGAGGGAGGAATGACCATCTCACATGGGTCTAATAGAAAACATTTGTTTTTGTATCCTCCTGTCAAGCCTGATGAACACAATAAAGTATGGGTTGATGAACTGGAAAGCCCCAACGGATGGGAAAATTTGGCTTCACTGGCCATGGTAGTTATCAAACAACATGGTGAAGAATTAGAGGATGAATTGGAGAATGACGCAGAAAATCTTACCATGGATTCGGGTAGTGAGGAAATTTCAGACTTAGAAGAAATCCTAGGACACCCAATCAACATAGATCATGCATAATTTGATGGTGCCAGTTTCATCGGATTACCTTGTTCTTTGATGAACCTAGTTCCAAAAACTCACCATTTTTTTGCAAATGTTGCTCGACTTCATAAAACTATACCTCACAACTATCCACTTAACACCTTGATAAGGACCATGTACATTGTCATATCAAGGAGTCAAAACCATTATGTTGCAGCCAGGAAAAACTTTGAATATCAATAGTTGGTTGACTGAGACAGAAGAACAAAGATTGTTTGACACCTTGGTGAATAGATCTAAAGCGTTCACCTGGGACTATATAGATATGAGAGGAATACACCCTAGTGCATGTACACATCATATCTATACTAAGGATGTTCGACCTGTTCACCAGCCACAACAGAGACTCAATCCTGCTTTGAAAGACATTGTTAAAATCGAGATTGAGAAACTCTTACATGTAGGATTTATCTACCCTTTTTCTAACAGCAAGTGGGTGTCACCCTTGGTTGTAGTTCCAAAGAAGAATGGGAAGTGGAGAGTGTGTGTAGAGTATAGGGAGCTTAATAAAGCAACACACAAAGATTATTTCCCTTTGCTATTTGTGGACCAAGTGTTGGATAACTTGGCTGGGAGGAAATATTTTTCATTTTTGGACTGATTTAGTGGATACAACCAGATACAGGTAGCAGTAGAAGACCAGGATAAGATGACCTTTACTTACCCTTGGGGGACATTTGCATATTGGGTTCTTCCTTTTGGGCTATGTAATGCTCCTGCAACGTTTCAAGGGGCCATCTTGGCTATATTTGTTGAGTTGGTAAATAAGTGCGTGGAATTTTATATGGACAACTTCACTGTGTATGGTTTAACTTTCAATGAAGCCCTCACGAATCTAGACAAGGTGTTAAAATAGTGTGAGGATCATCGTTTGTCCCTAAGTCACAATAAATATTTGATCATGGTGGAACAAGGAATAGTGTTGGGACATCATATTTCAGCCGAAGGAATTAAGGTTGATCCTTAAAAAAATTGAAGTCATACAACAACTCAAAATCCCAAAAACTCATATTGATGTTAAGAGTTTCTTAGGGCATGCTGGATACTACCAAAGATTCATAGAAAACTTTAGCAAAATTGCAGCCCCCATGTTTTCTCTCCTTCAAAAAAATGTAGACTTCCTTTGGATAGCTGAGTGTCACTCTTCATTTGAAATTATCAAGGATAAAATCATATATGCCCCTGTCCTTCGAGGACCTAATTGAAGCCTTTCGTTCCATATCTATGTTGATGCGTCTAATGATGCCATTGGTGTGGTTCTAGGGAAAGAAGATGAGAATGGGGGAAAATATGCTATATACTTCATCAACGAGAATTTGACGCCAACAGAAAAGAACTATACCACAATAGAGAAATAATTAATGGTTGTAGTGCATGCAATCAAGAAATTTCAAAATTATGTCATGGGATATAAAGTTACAGTGCATACATATCACTCAGCCATTAAGTACCTCATGAACAAACCAGTGGTAAATGTAAGGTTAATTAGGTGGTTACTTCTCCTTCAAGAATTCGATGTCACAATTGTTGACAAACCAAGGAAGTCCAACATAGTCACTGATTTCTTATCCCAGATTAAACATGACAGTGACTGTGCTCCGGTACAAGATGAGTTTCTAGATGAAAATTTGTTCATGTCCACTAAAACCCCTTGGTTTGTCGATATTGCTAATTATTTGGCAACCGCAGAAGTACCACCTCACTTTTCATCAAAACAGAAGAAACACCTTATCAGAGAGAGTGCCCCTTTCAAATAGATTAATGGAATCTTTTTTTGATGCAGACTTGATATGGTTTTATGACGGTGTATTAGGGCAGATAAGACCTATAGTATCTTGAGGGCCTGTCATGATGACCCTTCAGGAGGGCATTATTCTGCTAAAAGGACAACTCACAAGATTTTGGGAGTAGGATACTATTGGCCTTCAATGCACAAGGACATCAAGAAATATATTTGTCGATGTGATGAATGCCAAAGGGTAGGAAGGCTGAAGACTTCTAACGAAATGCCCCTACAACCTCAGGTATTCCTTGAACCATTCAAAAAATGGGGATTGGATTTTATCAGCCCAATAGACCCTCCTTCACAAGGAAAAGAGTACATCCTGGTCTATATCGATTACTTGACTAAGTGGGCGAAAGTGCAAGCCCTACATATTGCTAGGGAGGAATAGGTAGCTGATTTCCTCTACAACAAAATTTTCCTCAAATTCGGAGCTCCAAGGATAATTGTCACAGACCAGGGCCCCTAGTTTATGTCTAAAGTTTTGTTGGCATTCACAAATAATTTCCAAGTCACAAGAAGTCCTCACCTTGCCACCCGCAAACAAACAAACAAGTTGAGGTCATTAATAGGGAGTTGGAAAACATTTTAACAAAAATGGTTTCTTTAGGAAGGAAAGACTAGGCTAGGAAACTACTGCAAGTTATTTGGGCCTACAACACAACTTGGAAATCAACTATTGGCTATAGTCCCTATGAGTTAGTCTTTGGGAAGAAGCCCCTCTTACCCATTGAATTCGAACTCCAAACCCTTAGAACATCCATGGAATGGCATGGATCTCAAACGGGCCCAAATTGAGAGAGTTTTACAACTTAGCGAACTAGATGAACTCCATTTGGACATCGTCCATCAAACTGAACTAGTCCAACAATAATGTAAGGTTTGGCATGATAAACATATCAAAGAGAAAGAGTTCCATACTGGGGATTGGGCATTATTGTTCGATTCCAGATACAAGGATCATCAAGGGAAACTTAGGACACACTGGCTTGGACCATACAAATTTTTTAAAGTGTTTGCTAATGGTTCGGTCCAGTTGAAACCTATTGATGGCGATACCCGAACTCTTCTAGTTAATGGGCACCAATTACACATCTACCATAAGCCTGTTAATAAAGAGGAGTGTACAAAAATGGTAGAAATGCAGGGAGAAATCCACTACATTGACTCTATTGTGGCAGGGTCAATATAGTTTTGTCAAAAAAAATCCAAATAAATAAATAAATAAAATTCATTTTAGATGTTTCTTCAATTTCTTCATCAACTTCACCATTTGGACTTGACTAAAATTTTGTCTATATTTTGCAGGACTTCATCTTTTTGGTGAACACAATTCTGGCGCACCCTGCTGTGATGCTCCAGAATTTGTCAACCCGGTTGTTGCGATGCTCCAAAACCTGTTGCTGCAATGCTCTAGAATTTGTCAACCTAGTTGTTGCGATGCTCCAGAACTTGTTGCTGCAATGCTCTAGAATTTGTCAACCCGGTTGTTGTGATGCTCCAAAACTTGTTGCTGCAATGCTCTGAAATCTACACAACGGGCTTGACCCACTCCTCATCTTGATCTTGCATTCTGACACATCACTCAATGATGCTTTAGGAAGCCAAGTCCAAAACGTCACATCTTTCTTCCCTCCGATGACATCTTTTCAGCGATGCTCCAGAATTATGTTGTTTCTTCCTTCCTTCTGACATCTTTTTAGCGATGCTCCAAAATTCTGCTCGGATGCTCCAGAATTCTATTTAGATGCTCCAAAATTTTTGGTTCCTACTCCAACTGCATCTTTTGATGATGCTCTAGAAATTTTGGTTGCTACTTCGGCTGCATCTTTCGATGATGCTTTGGAAATTTTGGTTGTTGCTCCAACTGCATCTTTTGGTGATGCTCCAAAAATTTTGGTTGCTACCCCAGTTACATCTTTTGGTGATGCTCTGGAAATTTTGGTTGCTGCTCTGGCTACATCTTTCGACGATGTTCCAAAAATTTTAGTTGTTGTCCCGACTACATTTTTCCAGCGATGCTCTAGAATCTTCAATCTTGTTACCTTGTTCTGATGACATCTCTCTGCAATGTTTTGGAACTCTCCTTTTCTCTACTTTGGTTGTATTTTTCAGTAATGCTCTAGATTTTAGTAAATTTTGTCTTTCCAGTATTTTGATTTTTCCTAAGTTCCGTGAATGCAGGTATAATGTGATTTTATGCTGCTTTGAGATCTGCTCCCTAATGATTATTCTTCCACATCATACATAACCCCTCCGTAATAAATAAAATTATTATGACACCTTTTGTCATAATAATTTCTATCGCCACTTCAACCATCCCATTCCTGCTATTATTATTCGCTGCCACCCTTACCAACCATATGACTATCCAATTACATCAACACAAGTGAGTGACATTCGATCTAATGACAAGATGTAAGGTACGTGCAAATTCATTTATTTAAAGAGTTAGTACTTATTTTGAATAAAGACTAATTAATTGGCATGATCCGTTCCTCCTTGTAATTTTGAAACTTGTGCCTTTACACGATTGCTAAAATTACGGCGGTAGTTGTGTAATTCCCCATGAAAGCTTTTCATAATTACTTAGTAAGGTGACAAGAAAGGTGATAATTAACTCCTTCTCCATTGGGTATATCGACATAGAATTCTTTTCTCGTCTGTAATTTAGTAAAAAAAGAATTACAGAGTTCTATGGAATTTCACCGACTAAAAAGAAAAAGAAAACAAAGAGAATGGGAGGAGCTAAGAAGAAGTTTGAGCCAACTTCTGCAGCTCCATTTTTGGAATTGGGGAATATTGTAGCTTTATTTCAGAAAGGTGGGTGGCTGGAATTCATAAAGCAATTTGAAGGGTATACAGAGCAGCTTGTGAAGGAATTCATCAAGAATTTCATAGATGGGAAGACCTTGGTGTGGGGCAAATGATTTTGGGTAAGTACAAAAACCATTGCTCATCTTTCTAGTCTCAAAAATATGAGAATTGATTTAAATGAAAATTCCCATGTTCCCTATAAAAAATTAATAGAACTATTTCATAGGGAAGGGGAACCCCAACCTGTAATGACCATAAGCACCAGGGGACAAAATAAGGGAATCCATATGTCTCTTCCAGAACCTTGGAGGTCTGCTATAGCCTGGATAATTAAGTATTTCACCTATGAGGGACAAATGACTACAGTAGTGGGACCCCCTTTTCATTTGCTGACTCATTTATGCCATGACATTAAGGACCCTTCTCTCAGGGTAAATTTACCAGCCTTCCTGTGTCATTCAGTCACCTCTATGATGGAAAAGTATAAAGTTGGGATAGGGTCCCTCAAACATCACTGTCTCATACAGTTAATATGCAAATATCATTTCCGCAAAAAACAAGAAAAGAAGTGGAAAAGAACCAGGAAGGTTGCTTGAGGAGGGAGAATCTTCCAAGAAAAAAGAAGTCATTAGAAGAACCCTCCTCGGAGGCATTAGATGCTCCTGAATCCCAACATACCTCAACGACTCCTAGCGGTGATGCGTCAAAAACTTTGTCGAATGAGGTAGAAACCCCAGGATAGGAAGGGGAAGTGGAAATTGTGCAGTCCAGAGATGAAGAGGAACCTCCTCGTAAGAGGAAGAAACGAAGCAAACTTACCTTTCAAATGACTCCTCCTCTACGTAGAAGTAAAAGGTTGTCTTTAGGGTCCAATGAAACTGAACCCTAGGACATAGGTAGTACTTCCAAAAGGAAGAAGGCCAAGACTCCAAATAAGGTGGTAGAAATTGATAGCCCACCTGATAATGAGGAAATAAATGAAACAAAAAAGCAAGGTGATCAATCTCCTAGGGAAGAGTATAAGAAAAACCCATCACCCAAAGTGCAGGAGGAGGAGAAAACACAGTCGCCACATTTAGAGTAGATTGAAGATGAACCTATGGGGGGACTTTCTCCTTTTCTTGACAGAGTGGAAAGTATGCCTGAAATTGAAGAAAGTGTGCCTCATGTTGATAAATAAGTGCCTCACTCATCCCTTCCCAAGGATACTGAGGAAGAAAATGTGCCTCATGTTGATGTGCAAATTCCTCATTCATCCTTCTCTGTGGACACAAGGGATACAAAATCTAGCCAGATAAGTGAGGAATTAGAAAAATTAAAGGTAGAAATTGTGGAACTAAGAACTAGGCTATAGGATGATGAAGGACAAATTAAACAACAAAAAGAAGAGATTGAGGTGCAAACTACCATTGTAAATAAAAGAGACCATGAAATTGAAAAATTGATAGCACAGATGGAGGAAAAAGATAAGTTCATTGAACAGCTGCAGTACCATATTTAGCAATGGAATAAACAAGATAAGCAACACAAGGTTGCTCTGTATGACAAAGATAAACATATTCAAGACTTGAATAATTTAATGCAATTATTCAGTGCTTTTGAAGAAGAAATGAGTAGACAGGAGACTGAACTGAATGCTTCTATGAGTAAGATTGTGGAATTAGAGCAATATTTGCAAGAGAGTGACACTAAACCAATTATGGAATCAAACAAGACACAAACTAAACCTATTGTTATAGAATAGTTCGAGGTACGTGTCCCTCCAATATTAATAAATTGATAGAGCATTACTATCTTTTAAAGGATGTGGAATTTGAGAATAATAGGTTGAAGAGGGAATTGGTAATGTTAAAAGAATCTTTTCATCAAACATATAGGGGTAAACAGGATGCTTGTGAAATTGGTTAATTATTATTAGCTTGTAGAAGACCATCTAGGCTATACTCCATGTTTCTTAATGAACAACTTTTAAGATGGAAATTACAAAAAATTCACCAAAATCAACCACATGATCCCGATGACAAGGAATTTGTAAAGATATTTGTTGAGTCACTCCTTGAACAACAAGATTTGTTATGTGAGTTCTTTGTTCATAATTTTCTCCTAGAAAAATCTATTATTTTCTTTGTTAATTTCTTTGTGGGAGAAGTACAACTAAGATAATTCTTGTTTACAATAAGAAATCAACTTCACTGGTAAGATAGATGAAGAGAATATGCACATGCAAAAAGGACCGTGGGATTGCAAATGAGATATCCTCATAGGAAGCCCTTCTCTTTCAAGGCACAATTTTTGGGCATCCGACTTAAAAAGGAAGTACATAGCAAGTACAATAACAACCTCCAGCTGTGCTATGATCACTTTCAGGAACAAGGGCCAAAATTAATAGGACCAACCTGACATGCATGTGAAGAGCGGTATACCCCTCTTCCTATGTTTCTCAAGAAAAGGGAAATAATTTTGCCCCTTAATATTAGATGGTCCTACAAAAGAGTAGTAGCTTTGGCCAAAATCCTTGAAGAATTGAAGATTAATTGGATTAGTATGAGGTACAAACCTCCTCTTCTTCTTTCACCACCTCCTTTAGAATATACCAATCTGGACCAAATTGATGACAGTTTTGCAAGGTGGGTACAAAGAATCACTTTTCATTAGGGATTCTTGAGGGACCTAGAGCGGCTAGATACAGAGGTAGACAACTTGTATGATCTCAATGCCAAGTATGAGAAGATGAATAAAAGCAATCAAGGACAGGGAACACAACAAAGAGTAGGACCTGCTCGGGCTTAGGAAGGGGAGGAAATGATGAGGTAAAAATGAACCTCATCAATATAATGGACTCAATATGCAAACCTATACCCTTCAACTCAATTTGCCCTGCCAATTAATTACCTTTAGGATAAATAATAGCTCTCTTTTTATGAATAAGCATGCAAACTTTACTTCTTGAAATTAGTCGAATTAAGCTATATTATGTTGATTTAATGGTTTAGTCCTTGAGCATTTCACAGGTCAACTTCCACTCCTAATTACCATTCCAGTCAAAAGGGAAATGAACGTAGATCTTAACACTTTTTAAAAAAGCGAGCGAGTGCTGGAATTCCAGGAGCATATGTTATGGGCCGAGTCTTCGTAGTTCTGTTATTTTCATTTTTTAAAACTTTATGGCTCGTGTCGAGCCTCTTTAATATTTCATGTCATGGGCTTTAAAGTCCATCAGTTATTGACAATCTCTTAAAGACTTTATCGACTGAAAAGTAGGATTTTGTTAGCCATTTTCATATAAAAACATGTAACTGTTGCAAATGATGAATACATAAGAATACCATTATGCTGCCAATGTCTTTTTGAGAAAAACTACCATATGAATAAAAATGAGTTTTCCCGCCACACTTTGAATTACTGAGTAATGTGAATGGAGTCCTTTGAATGAAGTAACTTGGAGATTACCAGTGCATGTGATATGAGATAGCTATAGAAACACCTAAGAGCTGGCCACTTGAGGGTTATTGATAGATATATAAGTATTTTACTTTTCATTCTATACTTTTCTTTAATAGATAAAAATTAAAATTGGAATTCATTTTCATGTGTGTGTCATACTGTTAGTGTCAATCCTGCAAGTTGTAGCTAAGTCTGTAGTCTTTGAGTTTAGTATCTAAAGTTATGGAGCACCTTCCTCCAGTTGTTTCTATTAAATCATTTTATGTTAGTTCTTGGATTGTTATCTTTTGCACTAGAGATCAATGTTTCATAGTTTCTTTACGAGTTTTACTTCTTCAACAATTTACACATTCTTTAGATTAATCATTTCCATGCTTTCTAGCTTAGTCCAGTGATGCTTTTTAGATTCATAGTTTTCTGCTTTGTAGTTTAATTTATTTCCAGCTTTCTAGATAGATGATTTTCTGCTTTCAAAGTTAGAAGCCCTTTAGTTTAGAGTTTTATTCAATGGTTTGGTATTTAGGAAACCTGAGAGAGAGATAGTTGAGGTGTCTTCTATTGCATATAGTCTTTGGACACTACCTGGTCGATATATGAATGTGTTTATTAACTAAAGTGTTAGGACCTAATGACAACCTATAAATATCCCTCCCTTATATTGAACACATCTTCTTATTGAATCCCTCATTGTGAAGCCTTTGATGCAAACACCTCTGTTTTTATCCACACATGATGACAAAATGCCATTCTTCCTCATAATTTTGGTGATCAAACAAAGTCTTTCAAAATTAAATTTTATATATACCTCAGTGTTAGATGTCTTAAAATTATAATGTGTTAGTTTTTAATATATTTTAAAAATCAAGTATAATTAACATAGGTTCATTAAGTATGACCTCTATTTGAAATATTGAGAAAATAAAAAACTATGTCAAAAAAATAAAATAAAATTACTACACTTTGCATCAATGTCCTTGTTTCAATAGATTTTTTAATGTACATGCAAAGTGAAACACAATAAAATATAGGTCTAATGTATTTATTAGTATATATTAACAAAATTAATAGTAAATAAAATATTCAATAAAATTTAGATGTAATCAAGGTTGCTTCTTTGAACATCCTTGGTGGATTGTCCTGATAGTTGGCACTGAAGTTCATCGTATATTTCTTGGTTGTGTTTTTGGTGTTGGAAAATTCTATTTGCTACACCCTGCTTCTCTTTGTAACTGCTTGTGCATTTAGCTATTATGGTAGCCACCCCCCATGGGTGGTACTTATAAAAAAAAAAACAAAAAAAACAAAAAAAATATTTGAACACTAGATATTGAAATTACTTATCTATGTTGAATTCATAGAAATATTTTATTAATAATTCAAGTTATGCATTATTATGATATATCACTTAATAAAAAATAGTAGAAATATAATATTTTTTATTGAAAACTAAAAAAATGATATACATATATATTTTTTTAAATTATAAATTGAATCTAATACATAGAAAGTGCTACAAATTGTGTGTTTACATCATGTTTATTTTTTGATAGTTTGTATGATATATTGGGTGTTGATTTTAATGGCCCAATATTGCTGAAATATTACTAATTTATATATTATCTTTAAATAATTTAATCATGCATATTCTAAATTTTTAAAATTAAAAATTAAAAATATTAATAAAAGAGTAATGATATAAAGATGAAATTGAAATACATCAATCTTAATGAAGAAATACACGTGACATTAATAACACAATATAATGAAATTTTTTACATGACAAATATAAGCAATCTATTATTCTTAATTATGTATTTCTAATATATAGAAATATCCATTTCAAAAAAAAATATTAACTAATATTGTCTCATTACAATAATTATTATAATTTTCAAATACTCAACATTTTATAATATAATAATAATTACGGAGAAATATATTGAGCTCTCCTCATTCTAGAGATCGAGAAAGTAGTTGAATTGGGTATCCCTTTGCCATACTAGGAAGAGGGAAGTATATGGCTCTACAAGCTTCGAGCGGCTCCCACCTATTCATTGTAGTCATACATTTGAATATAAAATAATTAGAAAAAATTAAATTTAAAAAGACTATGTGCATAAGAAAAAAAAAATGAATCCCAATCTAACCTAAACTTAGTTACTAAGTTGTGAAGGAAGAGAGCAATTTCAAATTGGGCCAAATGATGTCCTCGACAAAGTCTACCACCGTTACCAAATGGCATATACCAAGGATTTTGAGAAATATCCTGCAATAAATTGACAATGAATAATAATTAGTTACATTCAAATTATTCATCCAACTTTTTCTAAGCAAATTAGCATTTCTTTCCCATGACATACATGACCCTCATTTTCCTAGCGCCATGGGTTGAACTTGTGAGCTTCAAAATGGTACTTCTCATCCAAATGTTGACCACTCAAGAATACATACACTATCCATCCTTTTGGAATAATAAAATCTACAATAACATAAAATCATTAAATTAATTTAAATACGTCTATAAAAAAAATGTATATATTGATCTATTATTAAAAATAAAACCATCAAACTACCTAAAATATAAATATCTGATTAAATATCATTACCTAATTTTTTTAAAAAAAATTAAATAAAATTAATTAGTATAAATACATCATTCATAAAAAATATATTAATCCAAAAAAATTAAAGAGATGCTGATATCTATATAATTGAGTTACAACATGAATTTAAAGATAAGAAACAAAACTTTCAATTAAACCTTTGTATTCAATATCTTGTTTTGGTTCTCTAAAAACACCTGGACCTGCACTAGCTAGTCAAAGCGTTTCTTTTATAACCTGCATTGATAAAAACACAAATAATGATAATTAATAATATATTCGAAATTGGTGACAACTAATAGCATGAAGTTTCCACAGTCCATGAAAATTTAGAGAGTAGATTTCTGAATTGAAATTGTGTAATTTTTTTGAATCAACGTTTTGGATCATACTCCATGATCCATCATCAAGATGTTAAGTAAAGAGTTGATTCGATCATGGAGTTTGATCCGAAATGATTAAAAAAAATTACACACAATTTCAATCTAAAAATCTACTCTCTACAAAATTGATGACAATATTAAAAATAATGAAATATATCAGAATATATTGTGTGTACTTACGCATTGAGTGAACTTCATTGACATATAGTCGTTCCACGTTAGCGTCTGGTGCTCTTTGCCTTTAGATTTTAAGATCGCATCATGTTCATCCTGTCCATTTCCAATTCAAATCATTATTTTTCACTATTTTACTTTTGACCACTGAAACGTGGAGTGAGAGGGATGATAGTACTCACCGTGATCTCCTTCAATGCCCGCGGATTCTCAGTGAGAAACCTCACAGCAAATGCCATGGCTGACGACGAAGTCTCGAAACCCGCAAAGAACAAAAACAATATTAGATCTGCAATGATCTCGTCAGAGTAGATGCCTTCTCTCAAAAGCTTCGTTAGGAGATCCTTACGGCTCACTTCTGGATGTTGTCTTCGGTCTTCTATACACTCATAAATCTTTTTTATCAAAATTTTCCTTGCCTGCAATGCAACAGGAGATCCATTATCAGTATAACTCAGCAGCAAAATATGAAAACTGCAAATTCTAACCCAGGAAGGCAGAAAAATACAAGAAGAAAGAGGTTTATATTGGGAAATGAAAAGGGAAGGCTAAAAGCTTTACAGAACAGTTTTAGGAAAATTCACGGTCAATAATTTACCATCAACAAATTCACCTCCAACAATTCATCGTCAGCAATTCATTACCATGACAAATTCATTTTGTGGAAAATTCATCACCAGCAATTCATAGTATATTGCTGGCCGTGAATTTTCCACAAGATAAATTTGTCATTACAACGATATGTTAGAAGTGAATTTGTTGATGATGAATTGTTGACGGTGAATTTGTCTGAAACTTTTACAGAACATACCTTAATTCCCTTTGCAAAAGCAGTTCCAGGAATATTGATAGGTACGCAGATGATCGCTCCTATGAATTCGTCAAAAGCTTTATATATGTCTTCCAGCTCCTCAGCAGGGGGTAAATCCAGCAGTTTTTTCCCCATTAAGTTCAGAACAAGCTGAAAGACAAAAAGATTCAAATGAAAACAAAATTCAGATAATTAAAAGAAGTAAACAGCCATTAACATCATGTTGCTTGCCTGATGGCACTTGCTCTGAAGAGGGATGTCTCTCTGCCGTTCCCATTTTTTCATGCCAGTGAGAAACACATGCTGTATGTCTTCCATGAAATCAGAGTCCAGATTCTCGCGCTTCAACAAATTCACAGCAGTTCCATGAAGTTTTCTCTGCAGCTCTCCGTGAACATCGAGTAGACCATATTTGCCTATAATTTTTTGCAAGGAGCTCGGGTATTTGGCTTGAAACAGCCTTCCCTCATTTTTCAGAACGTATTTACTGAACTCTGGATCAACCGATACGACTGTCTGCGGTGTCCCAAACAAACTGCATCTGAAGATTGGCCCGTACC